>JARJEC010012403.1:0-15109 GCA_030264575.1 Tachinus sp. AB-2021 | reverse complement strand
TGAACGTGCCCCATCGTTGCTTAGTTCTTGCAAACATTCACATTCGGCTGTACTTGATATCCCGATAGTTTACTATATATATATATATATATATATATATATATATATATATATATATATATATATATTTTAATAATTGTTATAATTATTATCATGTGATTATAAAATTTATAATAATTTATCGTTCTGCTTATATCAACGGAAATGCGCAGTTAACACAATTGACTCACTGAGTTAATATATTGCGTTACAATTAAGTAATTCAATAAATCGTTTATTGAAATTTATAGTAATAACTTTTAAATTATAAAATTGATCGATATTATATTAAAGATTTAAAATTCGTTATAAAGATTTATTTTTGTTTCGTATCATAGAAGTACTTGATACGCAAAAATAAAAATACTTATTGAGAGCAAATGCGACAAACTATAAAATAAAAAAGAGAAAAAAGGCTGTCCTTGGTATGAAATTATGTAAAGATTTGTCTACAGTGTCCGGCAAAAAGTGTACACCATACGGAACAATTTAATTTAATTCTTTGGAAAAAGTTGTGCATATGTCAAAATTCATGTAACTGTTGAAATATTACTGAAAAATTGTGTAATTTTAGAAATAACCTATATTTCAGATTTTGAGAATTTGGAAAAATTTTTCATTAAATATAGTGATCTATATTTTGTCATATTTGAAAGAAGCTAAATGGATTTAGAAACATGCACAACCTTTTTCAAAAGAAAATTAAGTTTATATGGATTAAGGGTCAACACTAATGATTTATAAATAATATAATTTTCCACATAATTTTAATTATCTTTTAAATACTTTTATTTGTATTTGTTACAAATGTGATAAGCTGAAGTATACATAAAATGTACAATGAATAAAACATGGTAATAGCCATAATTAAAATAACAAGAAAATTAAACTTTGCAACTTCCCCATAGAAACGTAGATAAATAAACAAATTACACATATTTCAAAATTAATAATTAATACAAAGGTGAGATAAATATTTTATATTTTTGCGCAAATAATTAACGTCCTAACACTACCTCAGCGTTTACTAGGAGAATGTTTGATTATTTTATTTAAATTAGTCATTTATTTCATCACGCCCAAGGATTTATTAGAGCTTTTTTCAACAGAAAGAAACATCACGCTTAACTTGGGATTATCAGGTATAAGAAAACCTAATTTATAAAACATGCTATAATAATAATAATAATAATAATAATAATTTATTACATGCTATAAGCTATTAATTTTTACATAGGTTAATTCTATAATACCTATCAGAACATATTTTGCAAATACATAAATTAGTTTTCGCTATATGGGCATATTCAGTTTTTTCTCCAAGTATAAAATGCCTTAGTTAGCAGAAAATTTTTGTCTTTGGCTAAGAGAGGTCATAGTTGGATATTTTATCAAATCGGAAGGCAATACATTAAAAAACTGAATTGCAAAATATTTTGCTAATGTGAGACTTAGATAGTCTTAATGATTTAGTTTCGATGTTGTTTTTATCACTGTCTTGTATCATATGCATGACAAATAAAAACAACATCAAAACCAAAGTTTCAAGTTATTTTTTATGTGAGAAAGAGTTTCGAAAATGTAAAGGCATGGCACAGTAAAAATTGTGTATAACTGAAATAGTTATTTGTTATCAAGACCAGAAAGTGCTACTTTGCTGCTCGAGCCTGAAAGTTGCGAGAAGAGCGAGCGTAGCGAGCGAGTATAGCATCAGGCGAGGACTGCAAAGAGTATTTTAGCTATGGTGAACACAACATATTCTAGGTGGTTATAGTGTAACATTTAATTGATATAAATCAATTAAATGTTATACCATAGCCTGCAAATGTGTTATGTAGCTACAGTGACAGTGCCAATTTTGTAATGTCAAGCACTTTCCGGCCACTATATGCGACCAGAAAGTGTTTTGCAGTAAGGAACTGCAATTTTCAGTAATAATAATTGCGAATGTCAACTTTCTGAATCCAAGGGCAGCCAGAAACATTGACTTTCAGATATATTTGCCTAAAATTTTAGTCATCTTGACATTTGGCACCAGCTATGATTCTTACAACTCGTTGTTGCAGAGATGGCACTTGGTTTCTAATAGTTCAGTGCCCTCAGGCAACTAGAGCATATTGACTGTGACTTTGGCACAATGTAAAATATGCTGTTTGTAGAATTTTGGGCGAATAACAGTTTGCAAGATTTCTAAGCAGATTCTGCTGTAATGTAATTATTATGTTTGTTATTTTTGTAACATTTAAGCAAAATTTATTACTTGCAAACCAAGTTGCTGCAACATCTAGAGCTTCACCTTGCTTGGTTCTAGTAGTCTTTACAATGATTTCTTAATTTTTGATTGTAATCATCCGTGTATAATACTGCATCTGTATCCGACAGAAATTTAGGAAATATATAAATATAGCATTTGAAATAGATTGGCCTTTTCGAAAATCAAATTTTTTATTGAAAAATAATAAATTTCTCTCAAAATTTAGTGTCGGTTGCTTTGTTAGGGTTTTTCAATAAATTTAGATGACATTGGAAGTAGTAAAATGGCAATAACTCAATCAAACAAATTGCTTAGTTAATTGTTAACAATTTTATTACCATTATTAACAAAATATTTTGATAATTACACCTACGCAAATCATTTTTAATTAAAATTTAAATAAATCACACCCCATAACAATGTTTTTAGGGTAATTTTATTATTAGTAACTTTCTCGGTTAAATTACCTAATATAAACTATTAAAGAGTAGAGTAAAGTAGAGATTTATTGATTCATTTTGCAATACATAGTTGATTGGGTTAAATTTTACATAGATCTAGATCAATTTTTTAACTATTTAGAAAGAAAAAAAATAAACCATTAGTTATTTTTAATTTAATTTGCTTTATAACATTTTATGCCTGGACAAGAGGCCTTTTATAGATATTTTGCGTAGAATGCGAATATTATTATTATTAATGAAGTCAAAGTGGGTGGTTGTGTGCCCTTCTTGTAAATGATAACGGAAGCTAGACTAACTGTCTAGAACGACCAATAGAATTTACAAGCAACCAGTATCACAACGCCTATCTGGCCATAGTATCAAAATGATTAAGTTAATTGTTTATAATCAATTATATAAAATCCACACTATTACAAGCGGCAACAATCAAATGCATACAATTGTTTCACTCTTTATAAGATATCATCAGTGCACCTTAGAGATTTCCATCAAGGATGGGCATAAATGACCCACTTTGACTTCATTATTATTTGCGGTGGCACTAAACACGTTAATCAATTATTTGGTACATTTTTGTTTCAATGCGATGTGGAAATCACTAAGTTGCATTGATGATCTCTTATGAAGAGTGAAACAATTGTATTTATTTGATTGTTGCCGCTTATAACAGTGTGGATTGGATAATTGATTATTATTATTATTAGAAAACTCGTGACTTTTTTAGAAAGAATTAAAACTTAAAATCATTGATACTATATTTCATTGATTTTGAATTCTTTGTATGCTCTTATTCATCCATTGAATAGTACTTTTTATATTTACGCTTGAATTATCTTATCTCACTTCATTTGATCAAACTGACTTAGTTCCTTGACCTTTCAGAATATTTAGCAATTTTTGCTTTTTACCAATACATCTGCTTTTATAATACGATATACCACAATTGTTTTTTCATTTATTAATTTTATTTATTTTTAAATGTTGTATACCAAATATGTAGTTAATAAAAAAATTGCAGTAGCTTTTTCCTGTGATATGCGAATTATTATGTGATAGACTACCACAGAAACTATTTGTAACGAATATTACTCTTTTAGAGAGCGGCGCCGTATATAACATATTTTATCAAACCTACTATTTCCTATATTCATACCATTCTTTTCCGGATATTAGTAAACATTGCAAATCCCAAATCATTAAATATTGTTAATTCCCAAATTAATGACAATCATTAAATATTGATGCCAGAAAAACATTATACCAGTAATATATCTATGTCTTTTTTTAAATCATGTTGCGAAGGGTTAATTAATATTTATTTTAAATTTACATACTTTATAATTAATGAATATCTCACTAATGACTTTGTGCTACATTTAAAAAGATGATAAGAATGCAATTAAAACATTTAATAAAACGTGAAGGCTTCGTTTCCAACAAATAAAATTAAACATATTTAATAGGAACAAATTAATTTATAAATTAAATATAATTATTGAAGCATTAACCTAAATTATACGATTCGTGCATGTAAATTATATTTTTGGACAAAATTCAGTGACAATCAACTGATAGGAAACAAAAAACTAACAAAAAAGACTAATTATTGACATCTTATTAAGTAAACGATTTAATAAGGTGTCAATAATTAGACTTTTTTGTTAATTTTTTGTTTCCTAATTATTATTTAAAAAAAATTTGACAATTTGTTTGCACTAAGTTAATCAAACATTTCTAAACGCCATTGTAGATCATAAGAATCATCCAAATGATTATTGTTTTTAGTAACGTCTTAAACACTACTTGTTCAAGAATGGAAACAGTTACTTATTACAAATTAAGATTTAAGTTCATTGGAGTTTAAATTTTCTTATCTTGTTTCAAATTTAATTTGAATTGTACTGGAGGTCCCTTAATTTTGTCCACAAGTGTAAATGAAATATTTTAATTTATAAATAAACAAACAAGTATCATTATAAAAAATGACAGAATCGACTGTTACTATGTGATAATTAATAATATAAGATTAATAATAAAACTACTATGTTTTATATGACGATTTAATTAGTAACATCGTGACTGCAGTTTGCACCGAACCTCTATCTTCATTAGACGTTACAGAAGCGAATTAACAAAGAAGTAGACATAAGAAAAAAAAAGAGATTAAAATTTTACAAATATACTCCAAGAATCAACATTATTAGAGAAATTGTAGAATACATTAGAACAAAAATGGTTAAGGGGTTACATTATAGGTATACAACGCATTTAAAGAGATTAAAAATTAATAATATTTTTGAGGGGGTTACCAAACAAACAGGCCATTATTGACAGATTGAGTAGGGTATTAAATTAATTTGGAGTGTACATACGGTCAAGCTGGTCGTTTAAAAGTTGTAAATTGTATTTTATGTATGTTTAAAATTTATGAAGATTCCAAAAGGTCCTACTTCTTACTTTTCTTCTTTGTTATGTAAACAAACAACAAAAAAAATTTGAAAAAATGTGATTTTTGCCAAGTATGTGTTTTAAAAAAGTTTAATTGGACTTTCCGAGTGCTAACTTATAGACTTTACATCCTTCAAGTTTGTCGTTGTTTCTTTAGCATTATAGTTACTTAATTTGGAATTTGATTTAAACGCTACTTTTAATTTTTCTTTTTTGTAACATATTTACTATTAATCATAAGGATGGTTTCGACCTTTACTATGCGGTACTTCATTAATAGAAATAGAATTTGTGTGGTTAAAAACATAGTAACTTTTGTTTTATTTATGTTTACTGTTTTCTCCGAGATTGGACCGAAATACATAATGCTTATAAATTATGTATCTGTGTCTATCTCTGAAGGAAAAATGAATTGGACAGCCTTCCTTGTTCTTTCTAATTATAATTCTGTCATCATTTGAATGATAAAGCCGTTATTTGTTGCAATTTGTCTAATTGTTTGAAACTCAATTTCTTGGTTTTATTTTACTGATGGAAATAGATAAGACTCGACGAACCATAGAATTATATGCAGCTAATTTATGAGATGTTGAATGGTTAGGGTCTTTGGGTGTTTGCAAATGTTAGTTTCCTAAAGATATTAAAATGTCTGATAGATGTGAACTAAGTGGAGATCCCATGGGAAGAGCAAACTATTATAACAAGTAATTAAATTTAAAATAGTTTTGTTTTGTGTATACTTGAAAAGCGTTTTCTAATGCAATCTTTGTAGAAATATTGATTTGGGATTTATCGAGAATATCTTGAATTATTGCAATGTGTTCGTCTTGTGGGATATTTGAAAGCATATTTTTAACTTCAAATGAAACAGTTTGGAGAAACATTTATTTTAAAGTTTTAAATGTAAGTTTAACGGAATTTCGTATATTGTTAGGAGATTTACGATTGATAATGTGTTTGCAGTCTTTATTTAATTTATGGCAAAATCCCTTATGGGCCTATTTACGTATGAAATTAATGGAATCATTGTTTGGTTTGTGGGTATTGACTAGGAAATAGAATATCGAAGTTCGTAACAAAGTCTCTAAACTGTTTTTTAAATGTGTCTGTTGGGTCTGATTTTAATCTTGGCAATCAAAAAAATTTGAATTTTATCTAAATGACTGTTTTTATAATATTATTTGTACCCCCGAGTCATTATTAAACTTTCTGTTTCTACTTTACTTTTTAATGATTTTATCATTAGTCTTGTTAACTGTCTCATGTAGTGCTAGTTCAACGTGTACAATTAAAATCTCAATTACGTAATCTTGTGTAATATTTTAGACGTTGTGCTAAAATTGTCTGTTCTGATTTTGTGAAATTTATATCTGTTAAATCAACTATTTGCGGGTTAAATATCACGGAAGGGGGTGAATAACTGCATTGCTATTAGGAGTAGTGACCACTGATCCTGAAGTGGTTTTATTTGTTTAGATTGTGTTAGATATTTGTTATGTATAATTTTACTAGTCAAATCCCTAACTTTTTTAATAAATAAATAATTACCAAATGGAGCCTATAGGTTAACTAGGAATGTATCACTTTATTGTATGTGTGAATAATATCTGGCAACCGGAAACGGGACCGGACTCCTTTTATCACCCAAATTCTCTGGGCAGTTTCAATTGCCTTCCTGGCGGCTCTCGATGTGGTTGAACATTTTATTTGAATGCATTTGGGGACTAAGTTTGAAGACATTCTTGTACAAATGATATTTTTTGTTTCTTCATTAACTTCATGTACATTTTGGTATTGGTTGCCGTACTGGCAGATTTAAGAAAATTGATAGAATCGACCTTTACTAAGTGATAATTCATAATACAAGATTAAAAATTAGCAAGCAACTGCAAATTGGTTTTTCTAAAGTGGGCCAATGTGGATATATAGAAAACTAGCTCTTGGTGGAATCTACCTTGGTAGCGGGAAAGTACTAATTAGTAAATTTTTTTCTACTTCCCAACCTGCAACATTTGTACGACCCGACTGCCTCGACTAAAATTAACATTTTGCGTACTTAATACAAAATAACTATTTCTATCATTTATCGTTTTTTATTCATAGGGTGATTTTTCAAATTAAAATATATCAAAAAGTGTGCACTTTTTTCGAAAAAAGTTTCAAACAAAGGTTGTTTAAAATAGAATTTTTATTTAAAAAAACACTTATATGTATATATATATATATATATATATATATATATATATATTGCCATTATTGCACCAACTTGCGAACCGCCGCGTTAGTGACACAATAGATGTTTTCTGACACAAAGGCCTACACTTTTGTGAAAAGAAGCCCCAGCGTTAAAATAAGTAATAATAAATATTGAATAGTAAAATAATTATAATAAAAATAAAAGTACATGTGTAATTAGTTGCTACTTTGTATCGGTAAGCGAATTACTATGTACTTTGCAATACAAGGTTTAATTAAAATTTATTAAAAGATAATTAAAACATAATTTCAAATTTCTTACTCGGCAATTTTTGTCCATTTATTGTTCACAATCACAATGAGCACTCAACTGTACAAATTAATTTAATTAATAAAATTGATGGAATACGTACACTTTGCTAATCGTTGTAACCACCATGGTGCTATGCCTACCGCTGCCTTATGCAGATTAAACACGTGCACTTCCCATTATAGACTACTTTTTATTGTTAAAAGCTCCCGCATATCAATAAAGTGTAAACTAATAAAACCAAGGCTTTATGGTGGGGTATTTTAATCAAGATTGAATATATAAAAGATCGTATTTTTAAACGGATGTACGGTTGCAAAAGTCGTCGATTAATTTGTGTGTTTGTATAATTAGAATTTTATTGTAAGAGGTTACATGCGGCAACATTATTAATTTCAACAAACGTTTTACGATAAAGCGTATGTTCCGACTAATCAATATTAATTATTAATTCAATGTCTGCAACGTATTTATCTTAGTTGATACTTTAATCATAGTTTAAATATTAAATAGAAATATTGTTGGAAAATTTGAATTTAACTTTGCTTTACGAATATGTTCAGTTTGGTAATTAAATTTCGATCAAAATAAAGTTTCCTAGTTTAAACTTAATTTACCCGATTAAATCACAATTTATATTCATATGGTCGCCTAACATAATTTTAGTAAAAAAAATTATATTAAGTTCTAATAAAATTTGTTTCTGTAGTTAAATGAGCATACTTAACTATTTTAGAAAATTTTATTAAATATTTACTAATAATTTATCATATCAAGACAAGCTTAGTATCATTTAGATACATTAACAATTTTGAATCAATTTTGCAAGTGTGAAAAATGATGAATAGTTGAGCTATAAATATTTATGATCGTCAGAGTAATCTAATGAATATAAGGAACTGTAAATATTATTATATGATTTCATCGAGAACACAACAAATTCGATCTGTCTAATAATTACCGAATCTTTAATGATTTACTTATAATGAATCATATATTGCAACGCATCATTAATAAAAGTTACAGCATTGAGTAAGGTCCTGCGAGTCAATAGAAATAGCTTCCACTTAATCTTTAAATAAATTTATAAGAACTCTAAATCTTATCTTTAAAAGATAAAAATATATAATATATACTTAATTAGCCATAAATGAACCAGTTATTAGAAAAAAAATGATTATTATTATTTTATCTATGGTCTTTTTTCTAATGTTAAATATTGCAAATTATTGTGCAATTTTAATTTAACTTCTTATAATTTTATTAGCTCTTGAATTACTCCCCCATGGTTACAAACAAATAAGTTATTTTTTAATAAATTTTCAATTTTTTTTTGTTCATTTCTTATTTACTTTATGTTCATTTTATTAGCTAATTTAAATTTTTTTTTCAGTTTATTTTATGTATCATTTGAAATGTCTTTATATTAGTAATTTAGTTAAATTGACGCATCTTTCCCACGTCAATTTAACTAAATTACTGATATAAAGACATTTTATATGATACATAAAATAAACTGAAAAAAAATTAATTTAAAAATTAATTAAAAGAATGAATGAATATTGATCGCTTGAATAATAATATGGAAACGTCACTTTTGAAAAATAATATTGTTGATAAAATAAAAATAATAATTTGTATGTGTGATCATATATTTTTATTTTTATTTTTAAGTTGAAAAAACTCCATAATTTATTTTTCTTGAAATCAATAAATTTTTCGATTTTTTCAAATTGAATAAAATTTAATATTAAAAGTTTTCTTTATGTCTATTTTTAAAATTATTACAATACTTTTTACTTTTTACAAAACAGGAGTTAAGAAAAAGGTTTTTTGCTTTAAAAAATAAATTTCGGGAAAGACATAATACATATTTGTTATTTTATGTCCGTTTTTTTTAAGATTATATATGTTTGTTGTATTTTTTATATATTTAATTCAACTTTCTTTGGTTGAAAAATGCGTGCCAAACAAAAAAAAGAAATAATCTGTAAATTAAAAAAATGTTTTTGTAAAAAATAAGGATTCCTTCAATTTTGGATTTTTTCTTTAAACAATTTGACCATTGCCATTTTTATAATGGTCAGGAAAATGCAAATAAAAACAGTTTTATGGTTACTCACAAATGTCAATTATAATGTTAAAAAAGCGTACTATTTGTATTATTTAGTTAATAATGTTACTTTACAATTAAATACCTGGTGATATTTTTGTAAGCCTCGGCCGTTAATGGATTTTTCTTTTTTCCATTTCTGGCAGGAGGTGTATTGCTGATCATAGGTTCAGTTTCCGGATTATTGGTTACCACAACCATTATAAAATATTCTTCCGAGGAAATGGGCGAGAGTCTGCAAAGAAAAAAAAACGTGTGGAAAATTAAGCGTGAATATGGAGTCAAGGTAAGCAATTTAAAAGTTATATATACACATTAAAAAATCAAATTATATTCATTGCGCCATCATTGGCAGCGCGCACCGGAACAATTTTTAACCATGAAACAAATTAAGCGCTCATATTTTGAGCGCTTTATGCAAGAAATTGCACTTATCGATCGAATATTAAATTTATTTGTATTGACTAATCTACTTCATTTAAATGAAACACGTATGTACCTTACACACCCTTGAGATGCTACAATATATTATGATGTAGTTGCATGAATGAATACGTTTGAAATATGAATTTGATATCAGTGCAAAAAGAAGGGATATCTAATATTATTGTATTAGACCTGCTCATACGAGATTCGTACATTCTGTTTTCATTGGTGCATTTTAATAAATAGCATTAGCAACATAAGCACTGATATTAGTAATAATATTTATTTCCAACAGAACAATGCCTTATACAGGAAATATTATAACCACATAGTCATAAACAAATTTATGTAAATTAACTACAGAAAAAAATTTAAATTAAATTATTAACAATTTATATTTGATAAACATAGAAATATTTATAAATACGTAATATAAAAATAAACTTTTTTATTATCAACTTTAGAAAAAATAAATCATTATAAAACCCTAAAATGCAACCATCAGTTGTCAATTTTTTTTTGTTACATAAGAAATTATCAAAGAATAGTTAATACGTGACAAAATTATATATTCTGAAATAAAATACAAACGTGAACATAATGCTATTATTATGAATGTTTAATAGTTTTTCGATCCATTCGCCATTATTTCAACATAACGACCCTTTTTCAATTCAGGTTACCATTCTAACAGAAAAATCTTACAACGCATTTATAATTATATTTGCAACAATACTCGATTCTGTAGTAATTCATTTGGAAAAAATTATTATGGGATCGATTCAACGTCTGTAAACAGCAACTGTCGATACAAGTTTACTTTCAAATAAAACCACAAAAAAAATTAATGGTTTTAATCAGGCGACCTAGTTGGCCAAAAAGTCTCAAAATATCTTTAAATTACTTTTCCATCATTTTATAGGTATTTTATAGGTAATGCTAATAAAACGTACAATGATATGTTAGATCGTCTTGTTGATACCACGCCTGTTGACTTTTTCTCCTTTTTGATTATTTAAAAAATTACTCAATAGATTTTATATAAAAATACTATTGTAAATGCATAGATTTTCGAAAGAAAAGAAGATCCATGTAACACATGATGTTGGCTTTGCCTTTACCAACGGCAGTTTCTTTTTCGGCGGCTTCTTCTTCTTTGGCCACCGGTCTACGGAACCCCACATCCGGATAGCGTGTAGTCTCACAGGAATTGCAAGATGGATTGCTGGCCCCCTGGTGTTCCTTATAAGGCGCCACTCTATTTTTGCTTGTGATTAGAAATCAAGAGAAACTCCTGATTTTTTCACATATACTTTATTTAGTAACTTTACTTATGGTAATTATCTATTTAATTAGAACAAAATCCTTCTATAACAATTTATTGTCGACATTTACTTGGCAACATTTACAAGCCGAATCGGTCTCCCGAGAGCAGTTCCCGGATTCGTACCAAAAACTTCTATACTATAAAATGGAGTAATTCGCGGTTAATTCAATTTGTTTGTTACATCCAATTATTTTGTCTTTGTAAATAAAGCCCTAAGTGCTGGTTTTAAAGTAATATTGATTAAGAATCTTTGGCATGAAGTTGATGACTGCACCATCGACAATTTTGCGAAGTCATTGTTCCATTTGAATTATATGTAGCTTCATCGGAATATAAATATGTTTCTTGATATAAAAGATTGTTTTCTAGTTGTCCTTGTTAGAATTAGAGAAGAAGTTTTAAATTTGACATTTTTTTGGGTTAAGACTAAAATCATATAAGGATATAATTTCCTTTACAAGAAAATGATTAATTGGCTGAGATTTTCAAGTTTATGTTGGAGTAAAAGATATTAGTCGTTATGTGACTCAGTTATTGTAACTTATTGATCCCTAATTGGGACTGTATGAGGAACCTGGTCGGAATTGATAATAGAATGAGAATGAAACTATGGTATCTGTACTATGGGACGTGCTTTTCATTTTTTAATGAGTTTTTGTGTTTTGTGTTATTGTTTTTTGGTTTATTGATTTTGTGCAAGTAATTATAAATTATTAAGTTGTGAATTGAAATTGGTAAACGTATTCTAGATGAATTTGTCATTGTGTGATCTATATTTGCTAGCTTAATTTTGATATTTGCATTGCCGTCTATGGGTTTCTGCATTTTAGATACCACGGTTTTTGCCCTTCTTCCTTATAGGAGCTGCATTTGCTTGAAAGTCTGTAGTATTTTTGATACAATTTATGTGACATGCGCAGTTTTCTGTAGTTTAATCAAACGTGTTGCATTTGCCACATTGTAAAAGGATTGGAGCTGGTGCACAGCTTTCAGAAACAGTAATGGCGACTTTTATAGAAAACTCCGTGCTTGAGTAATTTTGATAGACATTTGTACAGGACGTAATAAATACTAATAATACGTTTTTTGGTAGTCCGGTTGCTTTTATTCAATTTAAATTTTTTATTTTATTTTATTTTTATTTCTAGTTTAAGTCATTTTTTAAATTACTTTATTTTTACTTTTATTTAATTTTTATATTTCCATAAATTCAGTTTATTTCGCTTTCTTTTGTTAATTTTTAATTATAGATTTATTTGTTGTTTTTGTTTTTTTTCCATTCCTCTTTCTACCATTACCTTCGAATTATTTAATTTATTTTTCATTTAATCTTTGTTTAGATTCATTCTTATTTGTTGAATTAAAACTTTTTTTTGGAACTCTATTTTAAATATTTCCACACAAATGCAACGTTTCATGACGCAGAGAGAGAGAGAGAGAGAGAGAGAGAGAGAGACGTGTGGAAGCAATGTAAAATTGATGTGTAATTGGTGGTGAATGGCGTGTGTTAGTAACTAATTAGTGGTGGTTCGTCAGCCTAATCATTAAAAAATTTAAAATGCAGTCGGCATAATATATACTAGTCACTTTATTAGCATCCATTTAAAATCGATTTAAAGAGCGACAAGTGTGTCACCGATCGTGGTTCAGGGGTCGCGTGTCGTGCATCGCGTAACATAAGTTGTATGAGTTGTGGGTCTTGGAATGCGGGTCGTGGATCGTGAGCCGCGGTCTTGGTATATGGATCGCATGTCGTTTAGTAATTCACAATGTCAGCGATTAATTAATGGAAATTTAGTAAAAAACTAGTTGTAATCAAAATTTTTACTTGTTGTGTGTGGTGCAAGTATACTCATAATGTTTAAAGTGAAACTGGTTTTTTTTCAATATCAAAATTTGGCGTCACGCAAAAACGTCATGATTCATGACGCACAAGAGAGAGAGAAGATGCAAAATCAATAAGTGGAATTGAGATGGAGCAACATCAATATAAACAAATCAAATTTGATAAATTAATTAATATTTGTTAGTGTATTCAAATCGAAATTTATTTCTAATTATATTGGCTATTTAATCTGAATTATGGAGGCAGATAATAAATTAATAATTTGTATAATAATGCAAGAGATTAATTTTTTTTTGTATAGAAATTGTAATAAAGTTCTACTTCTGCTGTGTGGTCCAAGCTTACTTGTTATTTTGTTATATCTTTATTTATTTTTGTTTAATTTGTTTTTCCGATTAGTTTTCAATATTTTTGTTTTTTTTTTCTCATTTATTCTTTGGTTATTTTGTTTATGTTTTAGTTTATTTCTAATATTTTTGATTTATTTGTGGTTTTTGGTTTTTTGTTTTTGTTAATTTATTAATAAGATATATTTTTTTAAATTTTGCATATATTTAGTTTTCAATTACTCTTTGGTTTGTTTTTTTTATTTTTACGTTTATTTTATGTTTATTTTTATGTATTCTTGGTTTATATTTTGTTGAACTTTACAATTACGCACAATTATTTTGGTTTTTGAAAGATACTTATAAATGCAAAGAAATGTCTAAAAACTTAAAAAAATTAAAGATCTAAAAACATGTTAAAATGTAGACAAATTTGGAAAAATGTTGTGCAAAGTAAAAAATATTAATAATAAACCTATAAATATTACAAAAATGTTCGGAAATATTGCAAAAAAACTATAAAATATTAAAAAATATGTAATAATTCTTTAATTATTAGTTAATAATAATAAAAAAATTGATACTTTAGAAACTCAATTTAAAAACAAAAAATATTAAAAAGTTTAATTCAAAAACCAACAAACTACTGAAAAACTATTAATTAATTGAAATTCCTTATATAACCGATGCAAATCAATTTCCAAAACCAAATAATAATTACAAAAAATTGTTATAAAGAAAAATAAGCTATTTTGAATACATTCACTTAAACCAATAAAATTAATATTAATAAAATTTGCGATCAATGATCTACGAGAGTATTATATTTTTCGATTCCGCAATGATGACATTTAACCCCCTTGTCCGTCCAATTCACAAACATTGTTATGTCTGTGTTGATGAATTATATAAATATACCATGCTACATTGATTTTCAATTTAAGTTATCTATAAAACTTAATTAAATTTTTATCTATCTAATTATTATATCATGCAATTTATTTGAATCGATATGCAATAATTAATTGCAATATCTCTATTATGAAATTTATTCAAAGTCCATTTTTATAAAAAGAAAAATATAATATACATATAAATAAATACCTCAATCCAATTTTCACCAAAGTAAATTGCAATAAAATATTTCAAAATTTTCAATATTTTATTTTATACAATCATTTTCTTAATTAACTTTCGTTATTAAACTTGAGGGATATTATAGATTAATAACATAACTTGATTCAGATAGAAGTAGAATGATAAGACGGGCAAGCTTGCGGGTATAATATATCCGGCGATATTATGATTTTTAGAGGTGGGGGAAAAAGCACATATGATCCGTAAATGAGTGGCTTAGAAA
>JARJEC010012395.1:0-14110 GCA_030264575.1 Tachinus sp. AB-2021 | reverse complement strand
TATATAGCCTTCAGGTAAGATTTTAATAACCTTCATGGGGCGTTTGTTAATCTGAATAAAATAGTCTAAGAATAACTTAATATTACAAAGAAATAAAAAAAACAAAAATTACTACCTTTTTTAACAACAAATACTATTTATTTATTAAAAATAAAAATAAATGGGGCCAGTTTCGACTTATGAAGGTCATTATCAAGTTGATAATTACTTGATAATGATCATAAGTCGAAACTCGAGTCGCGTTTAATTTTTTTTTAAGATATAAATAATATTTGTGGATAAAACATAGTAATTTTTGCTTTATTTATTTCTAATAATGAAGCACCACATAGTAGAAGTCAAAACCATCCTTATAATATTACAAAATTTATGAACGAAATAAATAAAACACAATTTATAAAAATAAATAAATGATAAACAATCCAACTAAAATCAAAATAAACAAAAATAAGTAAAGAATAAACAAAGAATAAATACAAAAATCACAAAAAAATAAAACAATAAAGTTATTGAAAAAAAAAGAACTAAACGAGAAATAAAAACAAAACAAAAACAAAATTTAAAAAAAAGAACAAATCAATAACAAATAGAAAATAAACACAATAAATGAAGAATTTGCCAAAAATAAACAATATACAAACAAAAAAACTAACAAATTCAACCAAAACTAAAAGAAGAACAAGTAAAAATAAAACAAAATATATAAAAAATAATTAAAATAACAAATCGAAGAAAAAGAATAAAATGAACTGAGAATACAGTGCGTTTACAGTTGAGGTTACTCATAGATATAAATGATAAAAACAATTTGAAATTAAAAAAATAAATATGGAGTCTTTGTCTGCTTATTTAAAAACTTATTTTGCACAATATTAGATTTTTTAATTCATAGGGTTCGTTGACGACAACAAAAAATGTATAAAATGTTTAAGTAAACTATCATTTTTATACAATTTATCACAAAAAACTTATTAACAAATAATACTAAGAATATATAGCATTTTATACTGAATAAATTAAGGCAGAGAGAAGGGGCGAATGAAGAAGTGAGGCAGTATTGAAAAATATTTAGATCAAAACGTGCCAAAAACGAGAGCAGGAATGGAAAAGTAGAGAACTGGATTAGGTAAATTCAATCGAAAATGAGAAAGAAGTATGGGATTATCTAAAAGAAGATAAAAATGGAAGAATGGAAGAATTTTTTTTAAACTGTGGGCTGCTTAAGACAATGTCCGTTTAGAGACCCCGGTGTCAAATATATCGAAAGTTGAACTTGACAAATCTTGTTTTGAAGAAGCTATAAATAAGTTAAATATGAAAAAGCAGTAAGGCCAAAGCACCAAAAAAGTAAAAAACTAACGAGTTATTAATGGGAAACTGCCAAAAAGGTGGAAAAAAGAAGATATCATCAATTCCAATACATAAAAACGGTGACAAGAACGTGATGTCATTACAGAGGCATTCCATTAATGGACGCAGCATATAAGATACAGGCAAAAATCTTATTAGTAATAAAAGGTTTAAGGCAAGGTTATCCTTTAAGCTCATTGCTAATTAATCTGTACATAGCTACTCTAGAAAGCATGTTTTGGAAAGGACAGACAGGAGGAGTTATAGGCAGGAAAAAAATATGGTGGCTGGCATATGTAGATGATGTAGTATTTTTTTCGGATCATATGAAAGTATAAAAGAATTAATTAAGAGAATAAAAAAGTATTTTGCTCAAAGAAACGTTAAATGACTGCAGAAAAAATAAAAAAGATCCTGTTTAAAATTAAAGGAGGTATAAGGTAGCACGAGAGTTTTAAAATACATTTCAAACTGATTGAAGAAGTAAAAATGTTTAGATATCTAGGTTTTCTGTTTCACACGGGATGGGTCTAATAGCATGTGAGGTATGTAAGTAAAAAAGCACGGGTAGCCGCTGAAAGGTTTTGGAATGTGTATAAATGGAGATTTAGTAATACTTTTCGGATTAAAAGAATTATATGGAAAATGTGTATAACCAGCATAGTTTTGCATGGAGTAGAAGTGAGGATCAGGAAAGAAAAACAAACGATAGAAAAGCAGCCAAACAAATTTTTAAAGAAAGGAATAGGAGTTGAATAATCAACACGAAGTTATATTGATTTGCAAGAAAAATGTGAGTGAGAATGGATGAAGAAGCTGTTTTTTGTTTTAAATAAGTGGTATTGCAAGAAAGGAAAAGTTGAGTAGATATAATAATACGTTTAAAACTTTACAACTATATGGATGCTTACCAACATACTCAAGGGAAAGTGCAGTTGAAGGTTCGCAAAATTTAATAGCTAGATTTAGATGTGGTAGTGGTGAACTGAAAATAAGTATTGGATGACAGAAGAGTAGAAAAAATGTGTGATTTGGAAGAATTGGCCAGACAAATGGTAACTGAGCAAAGGAATATAGCGATATTAATTAGAATAAATGTGAGTTGCATTTAGTAAATGATTTGCATGAAAACAAAAAAGGAATACATGAATTGAAAAAATAATTAAAGAAAGCAAAAAGTTGAAATAGGTAAATTGTAAATAAGGGAAAGTTTTTTATGTATGCTTAAAAGGAACCAACTATAAATAAGACTTTTTAATTTTTGCAATATTTATATTATAATGTTGAAAATATTTTATTTAGGTTTAGTTTATAGTTTATCGAAAATATGCTAAAATAAATATTTATGTATACCAATTTTTAAAGAAAACCTGAACACTTTTTTTCAAATAATAGCTACCTAAATGAAATTTCATATACTCAAATTGCAAAATTATGACCATATGACCATGCCAATGCTGTTCCTATGATTAAATACGTACATCGTGTCTTAGAACTGATAATTAATAAGCATTCTAGATCAAATAATACTATAAAAATATTGTTTTTATAAAAGTTTTTATATCGTCATAAATAATTTTAAGTAATATTTGTTAATAATTTTTTTGGTAAATCATACAAAATGATAGTTTACCTACTTTGTTTTAAAAGTTATTTTTTTATTAAAAAATCAAATTTCGTGAATTTTAAGAGTTACAATAAAAATATATTTGGGGACAAATAATGGATTTTCTCTATAAAAAGCATTTAATGAATAATTTACAATAAAATAATTCCAATGTTTGCAAGTAAACAGTTCGATGACACTCTGTATAATGGAAAACCTCAAATATATAATTTCTTATATCTAGACATCCAAATATTTAGAACTTAAATAATACAATAATTGGATAAATTAAAAATATATATATTTACCTCTTTAAATACACTGTAAATACACTTTAAATACTCTAATACACTGCAATGTTGTGAAATACTGCGTAAATGTAATCAGGAAAAACTTGAATGAATCATACATGTACAACAATTAGCGACGTCTTTGAACTAGTAGCTAAAACTAAGTGTAGAATAGCGCCAACCATTTCAAATAAAAATTTAGTTGTAAAACGATTTATTTATTTTGCATTGTATAATATATGATCTTTATAGGCCCATGCAAACTTTAAGATTATTTTTATATTAATTGTACCATTGAATTTAACACATTTAATATTTATTGTATGTACCATCCAGTCACGCATAATAATCAAAAATACAAATCATTCATAGATTTTATATTCAAGCTTCAAGGTTGCACTGAAACAAAATAAACAATTATATAAATATTTAGCTATTTGCACTTAAAACTGAATTTAAGTAAAATAAATAATAATAATTAAATAAAAATATTTGTAAGACCGCATAAGTTATATTTATCGATTCAAATAAATCAAATCAATTTTATCTCAGTGAAAACAAAAAATAATATAAATAAATAAAAATTATACGAAACAAATGACAGACAATAAAAAAAATAATTAAATAAAAATAAACAGTTACAAAAAATAAAAACAGAAATCAAAAATGAAATAAAAGAAATAAAAACTAAATATATAAAAGCATATATATATAACAAATAAAATAAAATATACAAAATTGCACAAAATTGAACGAAAACATAAATTAAACAAAAAATCAAAAAAAAATTACAAAAAATAAATAATAGCGATAAAATAAAGTAAACAAAAAAATTAAAGAAAAACAATGAAACATAATCAAAAAGGCAAATTAATCAAACGTTTACAAAAAAACATTTAATTTTACTAATAATAATCTAAAAATTGTAAATAAAATAACTAAAACTTACATAAAATAATGGAAAATAAACGTAAATAGCAACAAAAAAAGTACCAATACCGATACAAAAACGATGGAATTAAACAAAAAATAATTAATAAAAAATGAATAAAAAATAAACAATACTGAAATAAAAACTAATAAAATAAACTAAATTTAAAAAAAAAATGTCAGTGTGTTTGTGTGTGTAACACACACAGTAGAAGTAAATCCTTTAATGTTATTAGAGAGTTATTGCAACCACTATTTTGATAATACTTTAATCAAGTTTTCGTTTATTTGCGCATGCCCGAGTGATCTTTATAATTACTTTTACTTATTATTATTTTTTTAAATTAAAACACAGGCTGCCTTTATTTAATTTAAATACAAGACATGCATTATTATTTAAAGATCCGATATTCTGACGTATATGTCACATTATTCAAATTAAATTGTAAATTTACTACTACAAAGTTTCATAACCTTCTAATTGATATTTATCAAAATAAGGGAAAAATCCACAAGGCTTTGCAATAAAACTCATTTTAAACCAAACGAAATGTTTTAATACACAATACTTTATTAAAAATTTGTTTGTTTAATAAACTTAACTTTGTTTTACTTTGCATTTTAATATAATTATACTAAAAATTAAATGTCACCGTCAGTGTCATATTTTTTATTTATGAACAGCCACCCTGCCATTCATTACACTACGCCCTACGGATACACAAACTAATAAAAGCAGGGAATGCACGCGTCCCCAGTCCAACTCATTTCCATTCATCACTGCCTATAAATTCTGCCCGCTCCCCTTTAGTTAACATTTTACTTCTTTGCTTTTTTGGACTCACTCAATATAAAAGTTTTCACTCAAAAAATAAAACAATTAATTAATGGCCGATCTCACCGACACAAATTAAATCGACAATTACTAAAGTCACATTTTAAACTAACTAGGACTTAAAATTTAGTTCCGTCTCACTCTTCATTCGAAACAGTAACTTAGTCCAATTTCCTAACTATAGAGCGGCACACCATATTTTTGTTAAAATACATTATATCGAATTCAAAATTTGAAAACATCTTGCAAACAATATCTAACATTTGAAAATGACGGGACATCGTACGCCGGCACTGCTCCATTAACGCATAAGATTTGTATTATTTTATGCTCAATGCAGTAATAATATTAGTACATATTTCATGTTCATTTTAATAAATTCATAGATGGATTATGTTTTATAATAAGGTAGATAAGTGCTTGTTAGTTGTTATTAGTATGTATGTGCTATGATTGGAAATGGTGAGACAAATTACAGCATAACGTATTATACAAATAATAAGCATTATTACCTTCTGTATTATAATTCTTCTCAATCAAATAATTATATTAAATAAATTGAATATTATTTTTTATTTACATAATATATAATTTTGATTTCCATGTTGACCCGCAAATTTGAGGTTAGAATCGATGTGTTAAATTTTAAGTCTCCAAAATTGCCGACTCATCTTTAACTAACATTTACGATTTAAGTTTAGTTTTAAATTGACTGTGCAACCCGTTAAGTTGCACTTGCGTATTTAACAGAGGCTTACATTTTAAGTTTTGTCGGTGAGATTATTAAAAACGAAAAAAAAAAATCAAAAAAACTACAAATTAATAAAGAATAAATAAAAATAAACAAAAAACAAATTTAGTTTTAAGTAATTGTCCAAACAAAAATTGCACACAAACTTCTTGTTCAGTTTTTGTTGTTGCGCAATGCCACACCATTTTTCGAATAAAGTTTTAACGCCCTGTATAACAATGATGACTTATATTTGTCAGTTGTCAGTTTTATGTGTGTTATTCACTGTTATTGCTCTGCTCAGTTAGTGAATAAAAAACTATTTAGTGTAATACCAATATTTTAACGATACCAAAAAAATCAGAACAGATGCATTGTGTACGTGATTTTTCTAAATATACAGGTCAGTCTATATTTTTGAATAGTTTAACTTGGACTAATCACACGTGTATAAGATTTCAAAAATATATTTAATTACCTCACTGTGACATCCGGGAAATGGATAGACAAAAATTATGAACCAATAAATGGCGCATTAAAATGCTTAGATGAGGAAAATAAAATCCGCGTGATCAGTATTAAGTAAAGAAAACTTTGTAACATAATCTACAAAAATACAATTTTATTGCACACTGTCTTCCAAAAAGGAAAAAATAATACAGATCAAATATGCATTTGTACCAGTGGCGTAGTAAGCCCGAGGGAGCCATGTTTAAAAATTTATAGGAACACTTTTCAGAGAATAAACAAACACTTCAATATTTGAAAACAACAAAAACAATAGCACATATTTAAAAACAATATGATTGTGCTTCAACCACACACCAAATATAAAACTTCTTAGAAAAGATAAATAGATGTGTGCCGTAACAAGAGCGCGTCAAAGACGCGCAACTATGTTTCTGGCGCAAAACAAAGTTTATTCACCTGATTGAGAGTTTACTGTAAGTTTTTAAACGTTGCAAAACTTAAAATTAAGATGAATTTATCTTATTATCCGTATTAATATTCTTGACGCTTTGAAACTTATGTTTTTGGTAACCAATCCAAAACAGATTGATGTCTGTAAGTTTTTGTTGAACAAATATTGTGTTTAAATAATTGTCAATAACTTTAAAACTTCAAGGAAAGTCTTTCTAAAGCAAAATTATTAGCTTCAAAGTCGGAAAGAATTGCAGTTTCTGAACGCCAGTAATAAAACAGTTTAAGTTTTTTATATTTCTTTACCTGGATTATATTGTTAGATATATGAAACTACCCCAATAACAAAGCATCGGGCTCAGATGAGATAACAACAGGGATAGTAAAGGCAGCGCAAGAAGGAAACGCGATAGAACTAACACAAATACTAAATAAATGGATTTTTTTTTTAATGTTAAATGTATAAATTTTATGCTACATTTACGTTACAAAACGAAAATTTTAAGTTAACTCATTATTTACTTATTTTAAAATTTAGTATAAAATAATAAATTTAAAGCGCAACTTGACATAATTGATATTTGCTAAATTTAACAAATATTTTATTTGTTATATTGTTTATATGTTATATGTTGTAATAGTACTTACAATGCAACGTGCGTTAATTGAGCAAGTATTTAATTGGTTACGAATGAAATTAAAACAGGTAATGTGAAAATAAATTTATATTTTAAAATATCAAATTGTTGTCACTAATCACAATTAATCGGCAATGTTTGCAATACTGTGACAATGCTATCTATAACAAAAAATTAAAAAATCAATTATATACATAAATCATGTGGCAGTAACAACTAGAGCTAGACTTATATGCGTCAAAAACTTATATTGTATATTATATATAACGCTTATAACAAAATAAGCGCATAAATAAGCATTAAAAAAAGCAAAATAAGCAATAAAACACTTTTATTTTCCAAAAATTATAACTACAAATATAATAATAAACACAACAAAAAATGTTTTTCCAAATTTTTATCTAAAAAAAAACATTTTTCTGTCACTCAATAAGTTTTTATATGCCAAAAAGCTTCTATCAACATCTATAGAAGTTATTGGTGCGTATTTATTATTTAATATTATATTGGTATTAATCATTCATCAATATTAATGATTTCATTTGATGTCTTTCCATTTATAACATTAGCAATTTTTCCAATATCAAAATTCATTTTTTAATACAACTTTGCATATTTTTTTATTTATAATATTTGCAATATCTACGTGAAATGCGCTTGAATTAAAGTTGTGGATAATCTACAACGAATTTACCAGAAGAGCATATATGAAATCGAAAATTGCTTAAAATAAGCATCAAATATGCCCAAAAAGACAAAATAAACAAAAATTCTTAAAATAAGCAACAAATATGGAATAAAAATTAAGAAAAACTGACAAAAAATTTAAAATATATAGATATGCATAAAAACTAAAATATGCATAAAACCCGAAAATAAGTAAAATAAGCCAAAATAAGGTGCCATTTGCTTTACTTTCTTATGATTTGTGGAGATATACATTCAAAATGATATGCATATAATATTGGTAAAAATCATAACGCATATAAATCCTAGCTGTAGTAATAACATTAAACATAATTATAAAGTTACTTCATATTGCATTTAATAAGACAATATATTATATGGACATATCTAACAAAAAGTATAAATAGCACAACCTCAATATGCAAATAAATAATGAAACTAAAAAGTCGTTTAATAAAAAATAACAAATTTGATTACTTACCATCATTCATAGTTTCTTTAAAATAATATTGACATGAACTAACAACACAGACACTACGTACACCCATTGCATATATTTAGTAATATGCAAATAATATTTGTTTATTAATACTTAATAATTTAGGTAAAATTTACGCAAATTATAATACGTTATTTTAACGCTGCAAGATTTACGATTTATTTACATTGATATTTATATGCACAAGAACCGTATTAAAATTAACGTTTTCTTTAATGTAACGTTTATATAACGTAAACCAATTTGCATATAATTTACCATAAAAATATAATTTACGTTTTTATTGCGTATTATTTACATAACATTTTTACGTAAATTTTGTAACATTAAATTGACGTATTGACACGTAAATTTTATGTAATATGTTTACTGTTTAATCCAGTAACCGGACAAAGAAAATTTATATTAACAAAAGTGGTACTGCAGCGTTTAGCCCAATTTAGTTTAGCAATATTTAGGGCCCAAGTTATGGAACCTACTTTATAATTAACTACTCGGGAGGCAGCTTACAGAAGGAAAACTGCGTTTGCACTGGTAGGTAGACATACATACATAGCAGCATTAAAGGGAAGGCTAGAGTTGGCAATTAAAATTATCAAAAAAATGTTTAAAAAATAAGGAATTAGAATTGGCATTGCATAAAACGGAGGCGGCATGGCTTAAAAAATATAGGTAGGTGAAGAGATAATAATTAGATGGAAGAATATGTAATATGTGGGAATGACATTCAAAGCAAAAGGATATAACAAACATTTTAAAGAAGCGGTTAGATAAACAAAAATTATAGAGAGAAGCTTGAGTAAGACTTATGCCAAATGGTTGGAACACAAGAAGAAGCAAGAAGGCTAATATCAACAGCGACAAGAAGTAAATTACGGTACGCCGCAAAAACATGGAGAGAGGCCGTGAAAAAGAATAGAAAAGATATAAGAGGTGTTACAGAAAGATGGTGGAGTCAATGGACAGAAAGAAAAAAGAAAAGTGGACCAGGGAACTAATACTAGAAATAAAAGAATGGGTAGAGAACAGACCAGAGACATGCTTATATACAACCCAATTTCTAACAAGCCACGGAGCTTTTGGAAAATACCTACAAAATAGAAAAAAAATTATATTTTCTCAAAAAAGACTTACGACGACGCAAAACAGTAGAATGCAAGGCGTGGGAGCACGACAGAAAAGAATTAGAGAAGGCACTAGAAGACAAAATAAAAAAGACTGCAATCATTAACAAATGCATGAAAGAAGAATATAAACAAAGGGCACAAAAAACTTTGTAATAAGAATGCTACAAAAAAAATCGAAAAATTTGAAACGCAATGAACATAAATAAACCAAAATGGAACTATACAAAAACTATAAAAGACAAAGGAAAGACAATCAAAATTGAAAAAAAATATGAAAAAAAAACAAAGATGAGAAAGAAAACGCCAACGGTTATTAGTGGAGATGGGCCGGGGAGCGCATGTGTTGCCGCAGCTTGAATTTGTAATTTTCGCGAAACAGATACCAGCTAACCTCAAACCATAACCGCAGCAATATATTACATAGAAGATGACGAGGACACTTAACATAAGGACTTGCGGGGAGGAGAAAACCGAAATTAGCATTTTGTAAAAATGTTGTTAAGAAACTTAAAACACAGCTTCCTGCCTCTAAATTTGGAGTTTCAAAAATAATACATTTTTATATTTTTTGGCACTACGTTCATATCAAATGAAGCAAATTAAATGTGTATTATTCAAGTTTTATTTATTATATCTGATGTAACAAAACGTAAATTTTAAGTTATGGAATATAATACTTATATTTTGTTTGTACAAATAAAATTATATATATTTTTTTATAATACTAGAAATTGAAAAGAGGTGTATTTCGTATAAATAAATTTTAAAACAAATGTTTATATTTTGCAGTTCTTCCGATATTGGGATATGGTTCGACTTCGCGTTGTACAATGACAAACTAATAATGACATGATTACAATATCCATAATAGCCTCTCTACGAAAACAATACTTCTTCTTGATGGTTGTAATGCGCCTGTGCTCTTACGTAGGTCGATAAATTCAAAATAAGTGTATGCTCACTACGCGCAGTTGGAAGCAGATGTGATTCTGGGGCGATAGAAATAGTTCGTGTGTGTAACGCCGACGGAATATTATTTACAATTGCCTATTAAATAAAATTAATAAACATGCTTTCGAAAGCACTGAGACCACCGGCGTTAAAGAAAATCATCAACAATGGTAAGAAATTAATTTATTTTGCACGGATCAATCAATATCTCTATTAAACAACTATATGATAGATCTTTTTTTTTTAATTCAATTGCATTTATTTAATATCAGATACGTAGCAGCAATTTTTTAATTAAAAAAATGTATATAATAAATTTAATTTCTTCGTATTTATTGGAGTACTTTGTGAATAGATATTTAAATACTGTATCTTACAGAAAAATCGCCAATCTGGATATATTGTTCTCATTGGTCGTTTTCTTCCAGGAGATATAAACACTTATTTTAATTTTATTAATCAGCAATTCATTTACATAATTAAAGTTGATATAAAAAATAATAAATAATTTATATTAACAAAAAACGTTATGCCCTACTATAAAAATTACTTAAATCAACAACAATTACGAAAAACAAAAATTTGTCTTTTTTGACGTTTTTTTTTTGACATATCAAAAAAAATGAAATATTAAAATTATTTTTAAATGTCAAAAAACATCGAAAAGTATTATAAAATTATTTGGAATTTTTAGTAATATTTGGGAATTTTTGAGAAAAATATTATTTGTGAAACGGGAAAATTTTACGAATGTATCGAAAAACCTTATAAAATCTTTGGTAAAATATTTCCGAACATTTTTCTTTTTTGTTTCATCCTACCACATTTTACAAGATTTATAAAAATAGTTTATATTTATAACACATCTTAATTTATTTCTCTAAACTCTTCCGCATTTTTTTTTTTTGATATATCAAAATTTGCAACATTTTGCAAACATTTCGTATATTTTATGGATATTTTTCCTACCGATTGAAAACATTATTCAAATTTTTTTCTAAATTTTCTCAACAATTTTTAACATTGCACATACCCACATTTTTTTAGACATTCCTCAACAAACACACTCCTTTAAATGTTTCTCAACATATTTTTTAGATATTTTGACTATTTTGACATGACGTCAAAAAATTAAAATGTGATGTATTGTGTAATATATAAAAATTATGTAAAAAGACCAACGTGTTAAATAAATTTAACATTGTCGCAACAAAACAACAGGTAACCAAAAATTTACGCGGTTTCCATAGAGTTTTAATTTTTTTTCAATTCAAAATGTTTCACAATATTTTTCTCGATTAAGCATTGAAGAAGGATTCAGTGCGTGACTTGAAACGTTCGCTATTTCTATTATAAAAATAATCGATTACTATGAATTCTTAGTTGTTTCATTGTGATCGACCATTCAATCATATATTTAACAATTTATTTATTTTTAACGTTTACTAAATATTTCTTTCCCTGTTCGTAAAAAAAATGAGTAAAAATGAAAAGGAATTTTGCAGAAAATTTCTAAAATAACAAATGTATGCAAAATACCAGAAAAGAAGTTTTGAATTGCTGAGAATTGACCTGAAAATTTGCAAAAAATAGAGAAAAAAATTAGAAACTTTTTTAATATCTTAGAAACAGCAAAGTGTTTATAATGACAATGCAAAGTGTTTGTAAAATGAGATATGCTTCTTAGTCATTGCTATTGATTATATATTTTTGGGGTACACATGTTTCTTTTTTAGTTAACATTTTTATAAAAAAAGGTGCAAATTTTGTGATTTATTCTGCATATAAACTGTTACTTCATTAACTACTTTTGCAATATTGTATAGTATTGTTAGATGTTCTTTATTATAAAAACCCAATATTATTTTATTAAAGAAACACTAATTAAATTATTAATCTAAAAATACAAACTAATTATCATTATGCTAATTATTATAAAAATTAAATAATAAAGTTAAGATAAGGAAAATTCTTAAAATTTATCATAATCTAAATAACAAAAACATTGTTATTTCTTGCTGGACAGCAGTCAATAGTTACCCATAATACTCATAGAGGCATACATTTCTCGGCATATTTGCAAATATGCCGAGAAACAACATACACAGACGTCCCGATTAAATAGGCCTCTTTATGGTTGTTTTATGATTTACACGTCAAAAATTTTTACTGTTCAATTTTGCCGCATTTACATAACCGCTTTCAGTCGAAGCTTTAAAGTCGACTCTACTACCCCCACCAAAGCTTCTACTCTATTAGCTTCCCCACTCATGTAAACGTGTTCATGTAGCAAGTAGCAACTAAAGTAGAGTAAGTAGAATTGAGTTAAGTGTATAATTGTTGTGCTATTACTACTCTACTTATTAATAGCTTATTGTGTAAACGATTAAAAATCAAATTTGGCATAGTAGTAACGAGCAGAGTGCACTCTACTGGCTACTCTACTTGCCTGATTACTCTACCCGTTTAAACTAGGCTTAAGTCAAACGCGCTGATTTTCTATCAATTTCGCTTTCTGCACACAAATGTGATGAAAAATGTTTTTCTTCTAAGGGTAGCTAATAGTGATATAAAAACTTGTTATTTTCCAGTATCAACAAACGACGTGGTTTTAAATTTTTTATCAATCTACCACTTAACCTTGGTATTTTCGATTATGCACTTTTTATTTGAAGATTAACTAGATGTTTATTACGTTATACATAAATAAACATCCGATAACATACGAAATTTATATCTTTTACAAATAAATGTTTTTAAAACTTCCATGACCTTTACTTTTTTTGCATGATAGGTAGATTACGAATCTGCGTGTGGTATTACGAAAACACTTATCTAAGTTATAAAAACGCTCAAATTTTGCCAGGTATGATAAATTTACATGGAATATTTCAATGTTACTGATAACGCGAAGGTCATTTTAATGTAAATATTAATTATAAATGATCTAAGTGCCCACTTGAATGATAAAAAAGTAGCGCAATTTTAATAAATTTATTTACTTCCTGTAAGAAATTTAATAATTAAACTGAACTGTAAATTAAATAAAATTTTGTAATTATTTTGGTTGAAATTCTCTTAATTTCTCTTAAAAATACAATTTTGAAACTTTTATATTGGCTGCCCGTAAATTCTATTGGTTGTTTTAGACGGTTAGTCTAACATACTTTATCGTTTACAAAAAGGGCACACAACCACTCACTTTGACTTTTTTTATATTGGGGTTGATTTCTTTTTATTAAATGGTCTTATTTAAACATTGATTAGGTTGTAAAATCCAATCCTTTCCATTCCATTCCCAGTACAAATCAAAGAAGGTCATGTTGTTTGATATAAATGATTTAATTGCATAATTAGAATATGTATGCAGGAATTTTTAATGAAACATGCAATTCTAACGGAAAATAAAATTATAGCAAAATAATCATTGTAAAACTTTTTTAATGTGTATATCAGTGTTGTACTAACAACTATTTAAATCGATAGTCCAGTGCCGTTTTTAAGCCTAGACCAACGAGGTCATGGTCTAGGGCACACGTATAGAAG
>JARJEC010012390.1:0-46511 GCA_030264575.1 Tachinus sp. AB-2021 | reverse complement strand
TAATTCAGACATTTATAAATCTAGAAAATAAACGATCAAGAAACCACCAGAACAAAAACCCAATAAAGGTACAGACCAAGGCTACAAAATTCAATGTTTTAAAAATAAAAGTTCAAAACACAAGAAATGAAATAGTCAAAATATTACAAAAACTTGAAAATAAACATCAAACCTTTATTCTAGAAATAATAAATAAGAAAAATGAAAATCTAAAAATCATGAAAACAAATAATTCAAATATTAAAAATTATTAAAAAAAACATTATTGGAAATAAAATAAAAACATGAAAACAAAAACTAAAAAAATTAAAAACTCCGAAATTATTCAGAAATTTAAAATAAACTAAATAATCAAATCACTTAGAAGTGGGAATCTACAAAAATTATGGAAATTGACACGTTGAGTCACCAGCTATAGCTTTTGATACATTTTTTACAGTTTTTCAAGTGCATAAATTTGTAATTATTAAAATTGCAATTATAAGGATTTTTAAAATAAATATCCATAATTAAAACGATAATTTTAAAATTTCCAAATTTTAGAATTTTGTTAAACCCGAAAATATATAAAAATCATTGAAATTTTTAAAATAAATAAAAATTAAATTTCGTAAAGATTGAAAAATAAGGAATCAAAGAAGTATTTTATTATTGTACACAGATAACTGTTTAGAGTTTATTAGTTTAAGTTCAATCTGTTACTTTTAAAATGCAATGAGGGTCAATAGTATGTAGCAGAATTTTTTCTTTAAATTATTTTTTTGAAGAACAAGCTAATATAACATTATATTTTTATTTTTAAAAAGTACACAATCCCAGTAATTTTCAAGTAATGATTCGGTTATTTTTACTAAAAAAAAAAATATATATATATGCTTTATTGCAGACTTAGTAATTGTTTTTATTGTATTCTATGTTTTAAAAAACCTTCCAAATCTGATAACAGATTTGAAAATTGAATGGTGGTAGCCTTTACTATATTATATTGCATTTTAATAAATAAAACAACTTTTTATATATCTTATCACAAAAAAATTAAATAGATTTGATTCTACGTAGTACCCCAGTGAACACATTACATAAAGTTTACCTTTCACTATATCAATTTATGTAAAAATGTATCCACGATGTTTCTCAATCTATATGCAAAAACTTGGGAAATGATTGCTTAAAGGCATGAAATGAGATATTCGCGGTTATAAATCTGATATTATCCAGTTTTTTTAATTATAGACTTAAATAAAAAAATCATTTTGATAACATAGATTTGATTCTACGTAGTACCCCAGTAAACATTACATAAAGTTTACCTTTCACTACATCAATTTACGTAAAACTGTATACAAGGTGTTTCTCATCCTATACGCAAAAACTTGGGAAATGATTGCTAAACACATGAAATAAATGAGTTATTATGAAAAAAAAAATTAATAATTTTTCAATTTATTCGGTAAAATGTGCAAAACAATTATTTGTAGTAATTATTTTTATAAATAACTATTTCTGTAGAAATCAAGCTAGCTAGGTACTTATCTTATGTATAAAAAAAAATTTGTTTAAAAATCAAGTTTGCTTAGCATTTATTCTTTATAAAAACAATTCCATGAAAATCAAGTTTGTTTAATATTTCCATTACAAGAGCTTCTGCCGTGACGAGACAAATCTGGATCTCATCTCAAAATCAAGACCAGATTTGATTTTTTCCAAGGTCGAGATTGAAAGAGAGAGAGAGAGAGAGAGAGAGAGAGAGAGAGAGAGAGAGAGGACGAAATTTCGTCGAGATCAAAATGAGATCTCTCATTTAACAAATGTATAAATAAAATTATTATTTTAACAAAAAATTATTTAATAAATATGTTATATTATATAATATGTGTAAAATTTAAAATATTGTGGTAATCGTATCAATATCTTGTCAAGATTTTTCGAGAATCTCGGCAAGATCGATTTTTTAAAATCTCAACGAGAAGAAGATATAATTTTTTTTATAATCTCGATGAGACGCGATTTGATTAATCTCGTCTCGACTCAACAGAAGCTCTAGTAGTTTGTGGGTGCTCGTGTATTCGGCGAGCTCAAATCTGCATTGAAAATGAAGGAAATAACTTTTATATATATTTTTAAAGTTAATTATATGCACATTGGAATATGTTTATCGTTTACAATAAGGGCACATGACTCACTTTGAGTTCATTATTGCTTGCGGTGACACTAAAACGTAAGTCAATTATTCTTTTCATCTCTTGTTTCAATGCGATGCGGAAATCACTAAGGTGCACTGATGACCTCATATGAAGAGTGAAACAACTGTATGCATTTGATTGTTGCTGCTTGTAGCAACTTGAAATTGGGTAATTGATTTTAAACTTTTAATATTTTTCTTTTTCGTATAAATAGTAATGTAAATAATATATATTTTATAGCAGCACCATTAGCTGCCAGGCGTGTGTATTTTTAGTACAAAATTGTATAACAAATATGTGTTAAAATATAGTGTAAACCTGAAAATAGTGGAAAAACTTAACATGTACTGATGATGGTGTTAATTGTAAAAGTATAGTCAATAAGGTCAAGCCGTTATAATAAATTTTATAATGATTTCGCAAAACAATTAAGGTAATGTAGTAGTAATATTGAAATCAAGTCGTTTCGTTTGGAACATATAACGTGCCTGCCCGAGAAATAAAAAACCTCCAAATTAAAACTACAAGCAGCATGTGGAACAACATAATATTAAAAATAGTAATTAACCATGAACAATATGCCGATTTCCGACCTCAAACTAAATGAAATCAATCAATCAGAGAACTTAAGAAAAAGGAGTAAGTTGTCACAACAATAAAAAAGATTTGTCGATGAAATTAAGAATCATCAATCAGTTCATTAAATTCAGATTCAGATATGAATGTAAGTAAATCTAACATATCCAATTCAAAAATTGTTTATAAAATTGAATAAAAAAATAAAAATAGTGCAATAAGTTGTCATGTGATAGTTAATCTTAACATAGGTACCGATACAAAATAAAGCTGTTAATAATACGAAACAAAAAGATGTACATTGTGATATAGTATCTGTCTGCACTGAAAGAGGTGAGCAAACATGTATTATTATTATTAGATGAATATTGTCATAACAGATTGACACTACTCAACACCTACCTAAATGGAGGCTACAAAATGACAAACATATTATATGTCCATACACATTTTGAACAATTCTGTATAAAATATATAAAATCTGAAGTTTTTCTGTAAATTTAATTTTAAATTCATTTTGACACAGATTATAATAATAATAACCTACACTGTGAATGTTTTTTAAACTGTTTACAACCATCACTTCTTTACGCACCCGTGTTGTGTTTAACCTGAACCTCACTTTGGTCCATAATCTATCGCACAATGTATACACAAGCCTGGGCCCATAACCTATTGTCTGGTGTATTTATTAAACATGTCTTGTTGATTTAATGGTTTAAATTATATCTAGCACATACAGAATAATGAAATGATATATTGAAATAAACTTCGTGTAACTGTTTTTACTATATGTTGCCATGCAACGTTTACTTATCATTATCATACCTAATATTTCTTTCATATTGCAATAGTTCTGTTCTCAAACTCGGGTCGACATTTTATTTTCTTCCTTGACAAAAAAACAATGCACTGAATGCAAAAATCTAAAATTAATTGTTACTAAATAACTTTTAAAAACAGTGTATTGTTAATCAAAAGTTGCAAATTTGCACACAAAAATTTAGGAAAAGTTTGAATCTGCATTAAAAAATTTACTAAAATGATGAGTTTTAATAGAAATGCCATTAAAAATTGCAATTAAAAATTTGATATTTGGCTCACAGCCATAATCGAACTACAATTCATTTTCCAAAAAACCTCAAAAACCATAACTTACAATGAATAAAAACTCACTAGAAGTTATGATTATGCGCCAAAAAGGAATAAAACTGGGATTACAGAAAATTACGACTTTTTTTAAAATGATAAATCAATTTTAAAACAAAAATAAAAAGTCTAAGTCATTTTTATTAATGATTTAAATCATTTATTTAAAAGAAAATTTAAATTTCCAATTTTGTTCCTGATCTTGCAGATATTGTAGAAAGTCTAGTTAATATTCACTATTAAAATTCGTTGTAGTTATCTATATTTTGAGTACTGCTGCTATTGTTATTTACAGAACAATCACTAAATTCAAAAAAATTTACTGCAAACATATTTTCCATTGGAACACTATCAGACTCACTTTCTGTTGTTTTGTAATGAAGCTAGTTCAGATTACCGTTTTTTTAAACAATATTCTGTATCTTTAAAGCTAGCAGACAGCGTAGTTTGAATTTTAAGTGTGTGATTATGAAAATTATAGCAAATCGTAAAATATTAGTAAGCGTTAGATAGTTTTCAAATCTGAAATTTATTAATGTTCGACAAGTATGTATTATTATTGAACTAAGATATCTGAAGCTTTATAACCTACCTTTAATAATTTTTTTTTAAACAAAATATGTATTATATTTTCCCTGCAATATGTCAATTGCTTTGACCAAAAGTTGGAGAATTTTTGCATATTTTTTTTATATATTCAAAATTATTTTGTTGATCTGGTGCTGGTTTTTTATATCTAATTATTTAAATAAAATATTTAATTTATCTTTTTCATTTAAAATTTGAGACAATATAATATGAATTCCACCTCTGGGATAACTAAAATATATAATGTCCCAAAGTTTCTTTAATGATTTCAGCCGATTTTTGGTTAGCATACGTATTCACGCACTAAGCACTTCAAATAAATTTGGATAAGTTGTGCAGGTACTCGGCAAACTATGTGATAAAGTTTAACTTGTTTGATTTAAATTTTTATTTTATTTAAATAGTTTCCATTTGATTAAAATAATTTTGTTTGAATTAAATCGTTTTTATTTGATTTAAATAATTTTATTTGATTTAAATTATTTTATTTGATCTTATAAACAGTATAAGCCAATCTTAAAAAGATTTGTTATGGATTCAAAAACCGAGTTAAATGTAAATGATTTAAACTATAAAATAATTTATACCTTTCAAACTAGTAGTGTTTGCTAGCTAACTGTCTAGAACAACCAATGAATTTACAAGTAACCAGTATTCCAACGCTAATCGGGCCATAGAATCAGTCAGTAAAAAGTCTATAATTAATTATCCAAATCCACAATGTTACAAGCAATCAAATGCATGCGATTGTTTCACTCTTCATAAGAGCTCATCGATGCACCTTAGTGACACATCGCATTGAAACAAAATAAACCGAATAATTGATTAACATGTTTAGTGCCACCACAAGTAATAATGAAGTCAAAGTAAGTAGTTGTGTGCCATTCCTGTAAACGATGAAGGAAGCTAGACTACTAATAGAATTTACAGGCAACCAGTATCACAACACCAATCTCGCTATAGAATCAAAATGATTAAAGTAAAAAGTTTAAAATATCTATATCCAGTAAGCTCATCAAAAAGACGTAAAGAAAACTTACATCACAAAGCTTACAAAAGCATGAACGTCTTAGACACCAAATAAGTAACACATAAAGACACGGCGATTTCCAGGCAAACTCATGTATGCTGATGTCTGTGAACCTATTCAGACAATGTCAATAGGTAAATCAAATTATGATGTATGCTTTAAGAACGACATTACAAAGTTCATAAGAAATTTCTTTATCAAAGAAATATCTAAAGTTGCAAAGTCTATGATTCATTCCAAGCACTGTGGGCTGAACCTGTAAATACAGCTGCCTATATAATAAGCCATACAGGAAAAACTGCAGTAGGTGGTAAATCACCCTACCAATTACGGTTCAAGAAAGAAATAACCTAGATGTTCTAAAAAAATTTGGTACAGTCTGTCAAGTACATACAAAACAAGAAAAACGACAAAAATTCGACAAGAAAATATGACTGGATTGATTGGTTGGATACCGTGGAGAAAAGGATGGTTATAGAATCTGGTTACCCACGAAGAATAAATAATCAAAAGACGCAATATAACATTTGAATAATGTATATTACGTATAGGTATGAAATATCATTGATATTTCATTGAGTGGAAGTATTGTAATATTAATGAAAAATTAGGTATGCTGTGTAAACTTTGCATGGCAACACATAATAATAAAACGTTGTTTCATTATTCTGTATGTGCTAAATATAGTTTATTTTAAACCATTAACCAACCACACATGCTTAATAAAAACTCCTGACAATAAGAGCAAATTAATACCACGTGCGCGTTCGATCTTATATGGAATAATCTTTGTAAAAATGTAATTGGTATTTAAAAACTAAGAAAAATAAAAAGATAACACAAAACCGCAAAAAATCAATTTAAACCATTTGTTTCAGTTCAGAAAATAGGTTTTTTGTTTTATAATAATAATTTGGTTTGCAATAAAAAAAATTAGGGTGGTTCTTTCAGAGTCCTTACTTTAGTTGTCTTATCAAAACGCAATGAAATAAATAATCTTTCCAAGAAATTTATTTTTTGACATTAATGCTTGTTTTGGGCAAAATTTATAAAAACATTTATTCTGTTACTTAACCCGTTAACACTCACTACGCTAGGATTGTTTCGACTTTTATTGCATGCTACTCCATGTTAATAAAATTAAACAATGAACTAAATTTTTAACACAAAACATTATCTGAGCATCAATATAATATTATACAGTGAAATCTCCGTTAAGCGGACACTGGCGGTGCAACTAATTTTGTCCGCTTATTTTAGGTGTCTGCTTAAAAGAAAGTAAGAAACATATATGGATGTGTGTTGGTTCATTCTAAACTGTCCGGTTATAGAAGTTGGCCGCTTATTGGAGGTGTCCAGAACTAAAGCTTTCACTGTACTTAATATTTTCTTCAACATCGCAACTTACCAAACAAATCCTATTTTAAAATCAAATATAAATAACGTAAAAAAGTTAATTTTTATAACAAATAATGCAGTTAACGATTTGTAATTATATATAAATAAACAACTCGTAATTACATGTGTTTATTAATTTTGTCAAAAATAAACACAAAAATTATTTTAAATTCATATTATTAAGTCAAATTATTAAAGATACAAATAAAATCAAAGTAGGTGCCAAAAACATAATCGATAAATCAGTAATTACTATATCAAATATTCATTGTTGCATTATTTCCCTAATACTATAGATTTTATAATACTTATAAAAAACAATAGCATTTATAAATTTCTTTTGTATAATTTTACACACTAGCTACTATAAAGTTGCTTATAAATACAAGTACGTTGAAATATAAAGTTGTTGAATGTGGCACCATAAAATCATACAATTTATAAATAAAAAATCAAAATTTTAATTGATCGTTTATAAAATAATACTTTTTGGCAGTTCAAATCAATGCACACTTCAAATAAATACCTCAACTGTTTGGTAAAATTAAAATGATTTAAGTTTTACAGTCTTCAATTTGGAATTTATGGTACACATTTCATTAAATTAACATTTCATCATTCGAGAATTGTTCAATTGAAATTATATAAAAAAATACATTCTAGATCTATTATATATAATATGCATGAAGCTTAGTCACTTTTTATCGAGCAGCATCAATCAAAACCTGTCTCAACATTTCGATAGGAACAACAGTATCTTCGCCCGGAGTTATTACTTCAGGTATAATCTCATGTGTGTGCGCTTCTGGCCATTTCACAATTCTTCCGTTAACAGTCCAACAAACTGCCGGGCATTTGTAGGTACGATTCGTCTTACAATACCAGAAGCACTTATTTTTATACGTACTCTTCTTGAAAAACGTGTAACCGTCGACAATTAATCTTGGAAGTCCCCTTTTACCCAGAATGCACTGTAATGTCCCTGCACATAAAATAATACATTAACATTTAAATACCTACAGATATCTACTAACATATTATATGGCAAGTCAAACTAAAGTTATAATATGTATGATAATAAATCAGGATATCAATTTTGTTTTATATAATAAATAATAATAAATATTTTGTATAATAATGATGTGTAAGATAGTTTTGAAGAAAATAAAAACAAAGTAATAGTTTGCATAAACAATAATTTGGCATACATTTTCTTTTGTAAATTATATGAATATTATTAAATATTAAAATGGTGCTATCGTCTTTTTATTAATAATTTGGGGTGGGTAAGTTGCAATAAGACCATATGAATAACTTCGTTTATTTCAACATGCGCATGTTAAAATATACAAAGTTATGCATATCGTCCTTTGTTGCTGCTTATCTACCCCAAAATTATTATTAAATATGTTATTGATTAAAATTATTTACGTATTAAAAGCATACATTTTTTTTAAAGCTTTGTATTGAGTTTTAAACATTTCTTCACGCTCTATTTTAGGTGATACATAGGTTTTATTTTAATTTGTAATTTGTATTTATAATTAATTTGACATAACGTCATAATTATTTATGAGTTACATGAAACATTTAGATTGTTTAAACTTCTATGGAAACTGTTTATTACTTTTCAAATTATTATGTAATTAAATATAACTGGCAATAGTAGTTTTCTCTGGCGAACTTACTTCAGTTACCCAAAAGTATGTTATTCGGTTACACGGTCATGATTATGATGCTACTAGTGTAAGAAAAGTCACTCACTAGAAAATGGAAAGTAACCAAAGTAACCTTAAAATTTGTGTCACAAACTTCAAATGAATTTTTTAATTAATTTAAATGCTGCTTTGTTAAAAGTATTAGTGGTATTAACTAAAATAAGGTCAAACAGAGATTTTAAATAATAAAGTATAATGTTTAAAAGAGCATAAGGTACCCTTTTCAATTACATAAAGGTAGAATACATTACTTCTACATTAATTGAAAAAATCACAGTTTATTAACTGATCTTTATTTAAGAAATCAATAATTGACTTTAAATCCAGAAATTGCAGTTTTTTATTATTTATTAAAAATTCATGGTAATGCAACTGGCGCAACTATTGACATATTTAACATGACCCAACTAACTTTTTAACATACAGAGATCCCGACCATCGTAAGCTGCAGTTACCCAGTTACATGTAACCGATGCGTACTTGAGTAAGGTGTGACGTCATCAGTAAAGTCGCCAGAATAGGAGTAAGTTGTAATTGCAACTAACCGAAGGTAACTTTTTCTAGCCAGGAAATGACTAATGTGTTAGCAAGGAAGCTGTCAAAAATTAATTTAAAGATTAATATTTTCAAGTTAAATGTCGTTAAATTTATCTACATAATTTTCATAACCTACATTGAGACGTTTGATGTATTTGAACAGTGTTGCTTGTTGATTTTCTTGTTGCTGGGAAACTTTATGGCTTGAGTGTTATAAAAGCTCGCATTTTTATGCCAATAAACAACATTTTAATGGCAAAATAAAATAAGTAGTATTAAATATTCAGTTTTTACAAGCAACTTTGCCTAATATATTTACATTTTATTTCAGGTTCAGGCACACTCACTTTTTCTTTATTCTTTTTCTAAGTCTTTGGGGGGGCACACACATTGTACCACCATTTAAGCATGCCTAATGAGGTAGGTACGCTCATTGTACCACCTTTTTAAATTATATAGTTTGAATATTTTTATTTTCTATTTGTATCTGTAATTAAATTTTTTCTAAATTAAATTTAACGCAGTCTATTGACAAGGCGAACTTAGTACTTCATTAAAAGACAGCTGCTTACTTTGTATGTGTTACGTAAATACCTGATAACTTATTTTCTAACCTCGTAGCTTTCATTACAAATTAAACCACTTGAGTTTACTAATTTTGAATTTTTTTGCCCTTCAAAGAGTTAATTTGATATCCATTTAATTTACAATGTTAGTATTACAAGAAATTTAATAAAAAATATTGAATATGTGAAAAAAATACTTTTGGTTTGTGTGTTGCAAATTACAAATTACAGTTTTTTAATTAAATTTTTCATTTATTATTTAAATAATTGTTATGTTAGTAAAATATGTGAAATTGAATTTTCAGTATTATTTATTAATATTTTTATTTCAATAAAAACTTTTGTTAATTTTTGTAACCAAATATAAAAATTTACCAAAGTTGAGAAAGTATGATTTTTTCAGGTTCTTTTTAAAAACGTTTTTGAGAATTTAAATAGATTTTTATCTTTAGAAAAAATGTGATATTTTGTTATTAAAATTATTTGAGTCGCTTATTTCCAGAACTCTTTTCCACAAAAAATGACAATTGAGTTAATGCCATTTTTTAAATTACATTAAATTCACATTTTCAGCTAGTAAAACAGTTAAAAAAATTTGAAAATCATCCATTTCTAGAACTCGATGTTCTAGAAATGGGCAATTCATTTGTTAATTTTTATGTCAGCTTGAAAAAAAAAACTATGTTTTTACCGAATTTTTAAAACTTTTTCAACAATCCATCCTAATTTTCTTGAACCACAAACCGGAACCAAACTGTGTATTTAAATTATTTTACTCAAAATTGAAATTTTACAATTTTTTTATTTGATATATGATTTACATTTAATAACTTAATATTTAAATTACATCACTGCACTACAACATAATAATTACATTAATGCAGTGATGTTCCATCACAAGTTTTGTCATGCAAATTTAGATCTGAAAAAAAAAAAGGTGGTAGGCAGTGAACACAATTTCCATACAGTTAATGTGTTCTGCAAACATAGCCAAGAGTGTGTAGAATTGTGATGTACAAGAAGATTAATTGGAAAAGTATTGTTTGTGTAATTATTTAAAAAACACGAAGTTGTAGTAAGCAAAAAAAGTAAATTATTTGGTGTGAATAAGTATATCTAGGGATGATTTAATTTAATTTATAAACATATTCAATCAAAAAACATATCACAGAATAATTTTACGTACTAGTCATAAAGATAAAATGAAAAAAATATATAAAGGGTAATTCAAAAGGTATAATCCAAACTTAAAGCAATAATGTTAGAATTTCAATCGTTATCTAGGAAAGGAAAAGTTTATTTTTCTGCCATTCTTCAGTTAAATCAAGTCAGAATAGAAAAAGTAATCCAAAATGTGTATATTTTGATACAAAAATAAGTTCAAAATGTCAAATTAATCATAACAGATTCATTTCTTTTCTAACAACCTAACTTTTTATCTTTAATGAATATTAATATTTTCCAAATAAATAAAAAATAACATTTAAATCATATACAATTACATTTAAATTTAAAAAAAATACAATTAGTATCAATTTGTATTCATTGCAACGTGTTTCAGACAAAATTAATACATGTTGTTAAGGAAAACTTACTTATTTCCTTTAACAGCGTGATTCTGAAAGCCTAAAACATGTCGGCTAGATAATCATGTTTAAGAATTATATATTCTACCATGGAGATATTAAAACGACTATTTAATATTCAACAACAAAAATAGTAAATAAAAATAGTAAAATAAATTACACATGTTTATTAATAAAATATTATTGCATATTTATCATTAAAAATAAAATTGGTGGAGTGTTCTGTGTCCCTTCAGGTCTCTTTAATAAATAATTATTAATCATGAATTTAATTAAATGATCTCTAAAACTGACTCATTTAAGTTTTAATAATATAATTTTAAAATTGATCTGACTCTAACAACCAATTTCTGAAGCCAAATTGTGTGTAATTTCAACAAGATTATTAACAGTAGACTTTTTAGACAAAAAACAGTGTTGATTAATGATGATTTGCAAAAAATTCATGCAACCAACTTTTAAATAAATTCGAATTAAAATGGGTCTATAGTTGGTAATGTGAAGTATGCCTGTTTTTATGAATTCAAAAAACAAAATACGACACAACAGTCTAAAGTAAAAATGCAAAATTTTCTGTCTTGAGTTTGAAATGGTGGATAATAGTTTTTTAACCAGTTTGTTTAACTGAAATTATGGACGAGTTGTGCTCAAATTTTGAAGCAAATTGTTTTCATACTGAAAAGTTTTTAAAATAAAAGGCTGTTGGTTTTAGAAAATATTGAAATTTAATTTAAAATAAATTTGCAAATTTCTAATTTATTTGATATAGACAAATCAAATAAGTCTTGTCATTGCGTAAAACTTTACATTTTCATATTATGTTTTGCTTGAGTTCACTTCAAACTGAAATGTTAATATATCAATCATTTAACATATTCAAAACAGCTGACAGTGACACACTTCATTTTCAAGCGCCAATTTTATTAAAAAGTCAGTCTAATTTATCGTGCATGCAGTAATATTTGTAAAAATATGATAACAAAAAATGCAAACTATTGCCGAGCTTTAACAAAATTAATTGTTCTATTATAAAAAATTCTAAAACTGACTAACATTTATAACCTATTTTCTATATAAACTTACACTTTTCGTACGTGAATGTAGCGTATGCATAAACGTGACAACGCTGGATGAGGAGAGGGCATGTGCGAGAGGGAACGGGCACTCACGTAATGGCTACAGCCGAAGCATAGAGATCTTGAGAGAGATTAATATATGTTTTAACTGAGTTCTTATAATGATTACATTGCATCCCTTTATCAAAGCTCCCATCGGCAACAACACAGTGAATAATAAAGCTTCAATTTTAAAAATATACATTTGTGAGTAAAATTTTGATTGAGAAGCAGTTTGTACCAAGCTTCTTAGCATCAGTAAGATTGTAATTTAGTATAGTATAGCTTGATATAATTTTATTATTATTAATAATAATAATAATAATAATGTTTCTCCAAAATATAATACTGTATGAGGTTCAAATGACAATATAAATTAGAATAGTAAAACATTTTACATATAGTTTGTTTAGTATTACATTAAATTTTGATTGTATTATAAAAGTTAAAATGTCATAATTCATTTGGGATTAAGAAACAATAAACCAATTAATTATCAAAATAGTTTATTTTATTCTACTATATTAGTATATTCAAATTGTTTTTTGTTTGATTGTAACATATTATTATTATTGATAAATCTATATATTGTATACTGACTGGTACTAAGTGAAACAAAAACTATACATTTCAGTACAATAAAATTATTTAACTAATTACAAAATGTATTAGTATATAATCAAAGTATGGAATCTATTAAAATTTTAAAATATAACCATGCCACAAATCAACATAAAATATCCATATAAAAGTAATTTAAAAAATTCTTTCACCTAGTAACAATGGTGGTACAAACAGAGACAGTACTAAATAGCTTCTGAAGCATGTGCTAATATGTAAAATAATGGGAATAATCAAACAAAAACAAAAATTTTTAAGTTATTTAGATGTTAAAAGTGTTAATTAATGCAGCTTAATGTACGTTTCAAAATTATATTCAATCTTATTCTAGTTTTTGGTGGCAATTTTGTTTCCAAACTACTTTTTTCGTATTAAAATTTTTGCAATGTTCTGTTTTATTTGTTTGATCGGGTTTTAATAGAGAACTAAAGACTTAAATATTAATATAGGTTGTAGTTTTACTACATACTTTCTAAATAATGATTAAATTAAAAAATGAAGTAATTCCTATTAAATTGAAGTCTTTTATAGTTATTTAATCTAGTCGAATAGTCTGTTACAGAGCTAAGAATAACAAACTCTAGTGTTTTTGTCAATGCTCTTAATTAAATATTAACTCAACAATATAAGTTTCGACCAAAACTAGAGAAGGAGAAGAATATTCGGTTACTGTTTCATTTTCGGCTGACACTAGTATTTATTAACTAAGACACTGTCTCACTTTGTACTGTCACTGTCATCTCAGTTAGTACTTTTGTGGCATCTGTATTTATAACATTGAAAACTACATAAAGACTTAATTTTTAACGCCGGTATGCTGTATGTATACTTAGCTGTTTTCCTTATCTTGCAACTAGCAAATATTTGAGTGTTTAATTTAGATTTTAAAAAACTTGTATCATGACTTGTACCATGTCTCACTTAGTACCACCTTCTCCTACATAAATAAGATAAAATCATAATTAAACTTGAATTTAAAATGAATAAATACCTAATTGTATTAAATACATAATTTTTATAATAAATTAAATAAAAACCTCATTAAAATTTCAATTAAAAATTACAAATAAAACCAGTTATTAAATATCCACATCAAGTTGTTTTTATTTGTATGCATTACTGAATTAATTTATTATATCTGTACACATATTTGGTTATGTTAAAATTTGTATTGGTAAAAATAAAAACTTGCCATAAAAACGTATATTTATTTTTTGTTTAGTGATTTTAATTTAAGTATAAGATTAAAAAACGCAAGGGCACCATAAATAGTACGTTCATTGCAAAAGTTTGTAAGATGAAAATTACGTTGAGTAAGGTCAAAACTTGGATGGCCTGACAAGGATATAGTTATTTATTTACATTTTTACAAAGAACTAAAACCACTGAAAATATAATTTCTAGGTTTTAGTTCTTTGTTCTTCGTGTACTTATTTACGATTTATGAAACATGCCACATTATATTGTGCAGTTCTTACTTTTGGCATTCAATAGCCATAGCCAGCAAAATAGTACTTAAAAGCAATTGATATAGATTAAAATAGAATAAAATTTGCCCTTTTGATTGAAAAGTACTAAAAATTAGTATATTCTTTTTTTTTAAACATTTGCTTTTACAAATAAATTTTAAAAAATTGTTTTTACAAATAAGTAAAAATAAAAAAAAAATTAAAAAAAAAATGATTGCATGATAGAAATATAAAAACTATTAATTTTAGAACAATTATCTATTACATTTAAAATAATATTTATACTAAAGTTTATGTTTTTATCAACTTGCAGTTCTAGAAATATTCTTGTTTGAAATTTATCCGGTTAATTCACAATACGTTTTAAAGGTTCATTTAAATAATAGAATGAAAATGATCATCTAATTCATTTTAAGCAAACTACTTACACAAAAAATATTGGCAACATCCCGGGCTTCTTATAAAATGTAAACAATTTAGGTGGGCTTCCTATTGACCGCAATGTATAGTGGGACTCGTAAGAATAGCAGACTATATAGAATTGTGTGTTGTATGTTAAATTGCCCCTCGCCACCGCACCCAATTTAGTTAAATTGCCACCCGGGCTTCGACTAATCTGCAGTAGCTTCGTAGCATCCGTAGATCACATAAAAGTTTATTAGAGAATTTTCCTTACAATTTGAATATATTATGTATTTTCTAGGAAAATAGGGAAATATTATTATTATCATTATTATTACATATTTATGTAAAAAATTGCAATGTTCAATTCAAATTTTACTATACAAATTCATATAGTAGTCTCACCGTGAGGTGGCAATTTCTTTTAGCTCCATAAAACATAAATCAAGTTTGTTATAAACTTATGTGTATAATATAATTTAATGCAGCAAAGACAGGTCAAGGCAAGAAGTTTAAAAATTTGCAAGCATTTTTCAATTATTTTTAATTTTGTCACTATATTAATCAACAATCTGTTGTATATTTTTTAATATTAATGTAATAACATGATAATTAATTGTTAACGTGCACTGGCTCAAAATATATTATAAACAATAATTAATTTAACATCTAAAATATCTGTTTTTAACAAGTATTAAAATAGTTATAGTTTTTGTGATCCAGAAATGATATTTTGGGAATTTTTATCTGAAATGTTGAGTAATATCATGTATTTTAATCCATAAAAATTTCATAACAAAATATTCACGCAATTAAATCCCTATGTCTCGGAACTTTTGACCCCCCTGTATATTATTCCGACATTCAACATTTTTTGCTTGTTACTTGTTGATTAAACGTATCGACTTATGTTTTTTATTCCATTTCATTGTATTGCATTTACCTAAAGCATGCAAACATACAGATATTAATTTATTATATTAGTTTGAAGTCATTTTAACCTGTCGGCACAACAATTTAATAAAACTGAACTGATTGGCTTGAAGTTATTGTAAACTTTAATAATCTAAATGTTTTATTTTTTCTGTTATTTTTGTTTTTTAATTTTTATTTTATGTTTTAGTATACTAGGGCAGTGTTTCTCAACCGGTGTGCCGCGACACACTGTTGTGCCGGGAGACTGTTAAGCCTCTGTGATAGTTTATAATGAGTTATATTTGTAAATATAATTACTTATTAACTTATTGTTTTTGTAAATATTAATTGTGTAACCCCTTTGTACATTTTATGACCTTTTGGAATAAAAAAAATATAATCCTTTATATTCAAAAGCCAATAATTTTTATTTTCCATAAATTCGAGTGTGCTGCACAAAATTTTACATAAATTCAAGTTTGCAGCACAAATTTTTTTATTTAAAAAGTGTACCGTACACAATTTTCTATTCAAAAAGTGTGCTGCATACAAAAAAAATATGGAAAACTCTACTAGGGTTTAATTTCAAAGTTCAAATTTTTATGTGTGAAATATTCAGGATGGACAAAACTGTGAAAAATGTCAGTCCTTTCTTTAGATTTTTTGTTATTTACTAAAATCTAGTATTTTTTTCCAAACGTTTATTGATTTGCTGCAAGGTACTTTAATGTTTTCGTGATTGTTTATAATTTTTATTTCAAACTTCACTTATATAAATGGTGCATGGGAAGCTACTGTTGTTATTATATGTATGTAATAATAGTATTTTATTTTGTTTAAGTTGATATCCTGATATATTGTTTACAACAAATGAATCATAGGCCATATAATTTCTACAAAATATAAAATTATTTAATCATGAGGTATTTAAATTGTGTGTATTACTTTATAACAGAATAAATAACTTTTTGCACAAATAAATCACTCACTTGCACTATTAAAAACATGCCCGCCTGCATGATAAATAATAACAATAATACTGATCAAACAAATAAACATAATAAAAAATACAGAAATAATACAGTAGTACAAACCTGGACTTGAATCTCCCATCATCATTTTACTTGAACTATAGGTCATCGAGCTATCACTTGTTTCTCCAAAACTGTTCTCCAATGCACTAACATCCATTTTACTCATAAAGCTGGGTTCCTTGTATTCATCATCGCATGGATCTAAAGGTTCTTGTTTTGGTAGCAATAAAGGTTCCATGTATAGTGGTGCTTTTGGTTCTTCTAATTTTTGCAACTTTATAGGTGGTTGATGGATAGATGGTGAAGAGCTAGGTGTAGGTGAGGAATTTGAGAATTCAATAGGTTTCAAATGTGTCATTGGTTTGATAATTTTCTTAATTGGTCTCGTCCTTTTCATTATTGGTTGCTTATCTGCCATTCCAACATATGATTGACTTTCATTTTGATTATTCGATTTATTTGGAAGTCCATTGTTAAGCAAATTATCCTAAAATTATGTTATAAATATATAATAATGTAACTTATTTTGTAGAACAACTTACCACATTACTAGTGATGTTGACATTATCAGTTAATCCCTTCACCTTCAAAATTTCAGCAACTTTCATAAATGTAGGAATATCTTCTTGATTCACACTAACCTCACCCTGATACATGAATTGAAGAAGACTAGTTAATGCACTATAATTAATGTCATGTAGTATTACAATGGGATGTTTGCATGGGTTAACTCTGAAGAGTTCTTTAAAGTACGGGCTACATACTGATAAAACAGTCTTATGTGCTTTAACGTAACGACCTTCCGCAGCCAATGTTACATCCACTAAATCTTCATCTTTAAATAAAGCTTGAAATCCAGCACTTAGATTATTGTGAAAGTTGTTCCAACACAGGGAAAACTGCTCATTGTCCATTTCTAACCTAAAATGAGCATATAGATATAGAATTAAACACTGTATCTAATGTCAATTCAACATCAATATAAGCAAATAGAATTTATAACAATGAAATGAACTTGTACCTTATTTTAATAAATAATTTTTGATTTCAGATTAATTTTAAATAAAAGGAGCCTACTTCTTTTTTTCTTTTTAAAAGTCTAAGAAAACACAAATGAAAATTTTTTTATGCTTATATAATATATTTTTATATATTATTATATAATATAATTTTGTGCCAATTGAGCCTAGGTAATTTTAAATGCATGTAGCCCATTCTATCTTAAACTATAAATAAAATGATGTCTCCACCTGATCTTTTTAAGAAGCAATGTGACTTGTCAATTTTTACATCTAGGTACCGGACATCTTATCACAAATAATTTATTAGACAATCAATTATTTCAAGAGTTAAACAAAATTTCAATAGGTTGTAGGAACGGTTTCCCTCCAAATTGAATTAAAAGGATCAATAAAAAACCATAGAGCCTTACTATGCAGTCAATTTATTAAAAAATAATATCTACATCCCCAAAAAATATATCTCTATTTCATATTCAGGCAATATTTCGGAAAAAATAGGTATTCTCAGTAAATGTAATTTCAAGTAGCACACAAAAGACAACACAGACAAATTAATGAAATCCGGAGTCTATGAGTTAAGTTGTTCCACATGTTCCATATGCTCGATATATAGGACAAATAGGAAGATATTTTGATATAAGATTCAAAGAACACTACCGCTCTTTTAGACGGTCCGACAGTAAATTTGCGAATTATTTTTTTGAAAATAAGCATTCTTTTCATCCCTTGATCAACTAAAATTTTTTCATTATTGTAGTAAAGGTAGAAAATTAAATTTGTTAGAATCAGTTGAAATATTTAAAGCAAAGAATAGTCCTTCGGTGAACTTACTTAATAATCAGACTGACTTATATCAATTAAATTTAATCTTTTGCAGAGTGATCTAGTATAACTCTCATTAAAAAATTACTATGTTCTATATATTGTATGTATTCCTGTTTCGTTGAACTTGTTAATCCTAATTACTAAACTAGTCATGGTCTAATGAATTATTTATGACAAGGTACATAAAAAGTTGTTATATTTATTACTACATAGTAATAGCCACCATCATTCAATTTTTAAACTGAATCATTATAGCGACTTAACAAACAGACCTCAAAACAACCTTTTAACAACTAGTTATTACAAAATATATTTTTATAACACAACTCTAAGAACAGATGATAAAACTTAATTTTCTTATATCTTGACAAAATTAATTTCAAAGAACATTTTGAAACATCTTGTTTACCAACATTCTATTAAAATAGCCAATCAAAAAATGAAAGAGTTTGTCAAAAAGTTATCATATAAGAGTTATTTCCTCATTAAAATATAGTGTGAAATGATGAGGATATATAAAACTGTTGCGCCGTGTAGTGGTTCAATGTCTTTATATAGATTAGTAGTGAGAATTGCCTTCTTGCATTACAAATTAAATTTAATATATTGTGAAATGCCGAAAAGTCTTTGCAAAATGTCTGTGGTAATAAAAAATTGTAAAATATAAATATTTGGACGGTCACAAATCATACTTATCTGTGCCAATAAATAAAATGCTATGCGATTCTTTAATTTTATCTTCGTTCAACTACTGTGACTATGGTTATGGAAATTGCATTGACAAATATAGTATTAAAAAAATACAGCAAGTACAAAATGCATGTTTAAGATTTATTTATGGACTACCTAGGCGAAATCAAATATCTGATAAGCTAATTTGCGCAAATTGATTTAATATGCTTAACATGCAAAAACTGCATGCATTATGTCTGTATCACAGAGTAGTTAAAGATAAAGTACCAACCATACCTATATGAAAAAATTAGATATAGATCGGATGTTCACTCTCTAAACATCAGAAGAAAAACATCCTTATGTATCCCTGCTCATAAAACAACATTATTTACAAGATCTTTCAGCTATAACATTCCGGCATCTTTAAATGCAATCCCGGAAAACATATTAAACTTAGCTAAAAACAAATTCAAATCTGATATAAAAAAGTATCTAGTCTCATAAAATATTTTGCAAGAACCTCCAATTTAAAATTGGAGGTTCTTGCAAGATATTTTATGAGACTTAAAATCTCTTTTCTTTTCTTTTTTTAAAACTTATATTTTCTAATCATTAAATCATGAATTAATAAAGCTCCAGTGTGGAAGGTGTAATTTATAATTGTAATGTTAAACAATTTCTTAAGATTCAATAGAAAGACTAGATGCGTGTGCAACACCTAATCTAATACTGGACCTATTGCCAATATATATTGTGTATATATATATATATATATATATATATATATATATATATATATATAATACACTTTATTGCCATAATATACATATACAAATATATATATTTATTTCGGATTAAAATTTTACATAACACAATATGCAAAATACTATAAAATGTTAGGAAATCTTTAGAAAATTTTTCAAAATGATAAAGAAATGTTAATATATATAATTTAAAAATATTTATTATTTTTTAATCTTGCTTCCTTTCCTTCGCCTGCATTTCCCATTCCCATTTTGTTTTTTGGAAGTCTATCTTCTTTATCTTTTCGAAGTCTTCTTCGATCTCTCTCTATGCCTTTTGTTGATCCCTTCCTTTACTTTAATTTAGTTTTCATTTCATCTATTTTTCTTATTAATTACTCCATTTTCCATTTATCTTACTGTTCACTATTTCCCTTTTTGTGCTTTCTTTATACTATTTCTGTGTTTGCTATTTGTTCTTCCCACTTTGCAAATTCCCTCGAATCTTCTGCTCTTTTCCTTTTTATGTATTCGTTTATTGTGGATATATTGTTTGATCTACCTCTCGATCTCTCATTATTCATATGCACAGCTTTCTCGCCTTTTGTTTCTTTTTTACTGGCATCGCTCTTATTCTTCCACTGCCCACTTCAATATAAAAACTTTGACTATTTATAAAGATATTTCATCAATATGTATTATAAATTGATATCAACATGACATTGAGTTAAAGTTTTGAAATGCTTGTTTTTGTTGAACTAATCCTAGCTATTTTACTATATTTACACTTTTTTTGATTAAATATAACAAGTCCAATACTAAGCATAATCCTTTTTAATATATACCGTAGCAAAATATCAAAAATTCGCAAACCTGACAATGCAATATGCATAGTGATTTACAGTAGCAATTCACAAATAAACAAAAACACAACTAAGCTTCAAATCAACTTAGAAATAGTCAAAAACATACTACAAGAACTTATTTTAGACAAACCCAAGCAAGTGTACAATCATGCACTTTACCAAAAAACATTTCACACCAGAACACGAAACAGTAGAATTAAACGAAACAGAAATACCAGTAGCAGATGTATAAAAATTTGTAGGCATATGGCTTGACAGAAAAATTTATTTTAACAAACACATAAAAGAAACAGTAGTTAAAGTAAAAAAATATACAAATATACTGAAAGCTCTTACATCAGCAAAAAGGGCACTAAACAAGAATCGATGCTAAACATTTACAAAACGTTAAAACCAAAAATACATTACGGCCTACTCATATATGCAAACAGCCAAAGGAACAACTGGAAAGCCTACAAACAATACAAAACAGAGTGCCTCAGAATATATCTAGAGCTCTCAACACAACACCAATTAACGCCCTACTCAGCAAATCCGGAGAACTTCCAATACAATTACAAATAAAACTAAAAAATAGTCACATACCTCTCAAACACAATTCATTAACATATAAAAAATAATTTAGAGCACTTTATAAAACGCTGTAACCATGTTTACTGGAGAAACACAACAAAACCAATAGATATCAAAGCATATAAAAAAAACAAAGAATAATCCAAACAATAGCTTTAATTACAATGGCAGAACTAATCGGAATCAGCTTTGCTCTACACCTAATAACAAATAATCCAACAAACAACACCACAAAACATGTCATTCTAACCCAGTCTCTCTCTGCCCGCTCTCCAAACCTTTAAAAAATCCTTCACTTCACTGAAAAAAACAAGCTTATGCCTTACCCTTTGAAGTTCTTCCTAATTGACGATAATCACCAGGTCGTCTACAAAAACTCCCTCCACTCTCTCCAATTTGTTATACCCTACTTTATATTTCCTCGTTTCTTTGTTGCATTCCTTTACTATTTCAGCGATAAGTAATATGTGCAAAATACTCTGCTTCCATGCCTTTACTTATTGTTATGTATTTGTTTGCTTCGTATATTTCCTTTACCACTCTTATAGTTTTTTTGTCAATTCCTTTTTTTTCTAGGATCTCCCATATAATTTTCCTGATTACCTTGTCAAAGGCCTGCTTCATGTCTAGGAAGACAATTCTTTATTTTCTTATTTCAATTTTGTGGTCTTGCACACTACTACCCTTTCTGAAGTCAAGTCACTCTGTGACTCTGCCATTCTATTTCCTGTTACTCCTCAATAGTTTTTGCAGTATTTTTTATTGCCGCCCTTGAAAATTAGCACTATTACTGCTGCTTTAAAATCACTTGGCACTCTCTCTTCCTTCCAGGCCTGGTTGAATATTTGGCATAGCAGCTCTGTTCCTCTTTGTTCCATATTTTGTATCAAATCTCTCGTTATCTTGTCCATTCCTGCTGCTTAACTTTATTTTCACTATCATTTCTTTCATTTCCTCAATGCTTATTAATGTTTCATCCATTTGTTGGTTCATATTATCTAGTATTTCTTTTTTTCTTCCCTTCTTTCAACACTCCCAAGCAGTTCCCAAAATAATTCTTTCCATCTGTTTAATATTTCTTCATCTTCTCTTAACAGTTGTAGCCAAGGTTATTTGAAAACTTTATTAGTAATCGGAGTTTTCAAAAATGACCACTAGAAGCCTAATTGCATATATCAAACAACATTTGTTTAAAAATCTTTTTGTTGGATAAAACCTAGCAGTTATATTTGAAAACCGCAAATACTTCCAAAAAATTCTTCAATTAGGCTATCTTTATATATATTTTTTCTAAGAGTTGTAAGAAATTATGTTTCTCTAAATAATATCTGCGACAGACAAACGGTACGACATAGCCGGCATACCAAATATTTAATTTTAATTCAATTTAGGTTAAAATAAATACTTAATATGCTTTTTGTATATGTATAACTAGATACTTCATTCAAATGTACCACGTGGAAGCAATAAATTGAAACTGAAACAAAAACGAAAAGTACTGAACCTAGTGCAACAGCTAGTGTGCCTAATCCAAACTATCTGATTCTGGTTTGGTGTATGTATTAGTAGAGCTGCGTAAATATAACAACAACCTTGGTTGCAGCAGCTTGCAAGTCCAAGTTTACCGAGAAGGGCCAGATGGCAATTTAGTTGAGACATTTGGTACGTATGTAATGCAGCACTAATAAAAATATCGCAGTACTTGATATAAAAAAAATTATTTGAATATCGTATCATAATATGTTAATATTGAACAAGCTCATTATCGGTATTAACTAATAAAAATATCAATGAGCTCGATACAAAATAAATCTTTAATTGATTGTCATATAATATGTTAATATTGAACTAGAGCATTATCAGTATTAATTAATAAAAATATCCAAGCACTCAATACAAAATAAAACTTTAATTGATTTTCGTATAATAATATTTTAATATTGAACAAGCACATTATAGGTATTAATTAATAAAAATGTCCAAGCGCTCGTTACAAAATAAAACTTTCATTAATTCTCGTATATTAATATGTTAATATTGAACAAGGGCATTATGGTATTAATTAATAAAAATATCCAAGCACCCGATACAAAATAAAACTTTAATTGTTTGTCGTATAATAATATCTTAATATTGAACAAGCGCATTGGTATTAATTAATTGATACTATAAACATTAATACAGTTCTATTTTTAGGTAATATCTTAACTATTTATACAAAAAAGAACTCAATTTAGAAGTCAACATTCTGTTTGAATTATGATATTTTTCCTTTTAAAATATAAACATACCGGGTGACAACTGAAACAGATACCTGCCCATATCTTTTTTATTTATTAATATTTTATAATAAAAATTTTATAGCTTAAAATGCGTCACAAAATTTCTTTTCATATAAAACTTGTAGGAAATTGTAGGCTCTACAACTTTTGTTTGAAGATTTTTTTCATAACTATATTAGAAAAGCAAATATAAAATATTTAAAAAAGCTCCCCCTAAAAACGCTGTTTTTTAGCTTGTAGCACTATTCCTTGCAAAGTTGTGCAAAAAAGTTTCATATAAATATAATAAAAGTTATTTAAAATATTTTTTTGTACATTAAATAAAAAGAAAATGAAAATCCAACGAATAACAGCCGACATCTAAACAATCGCACTTATCTCGTGATGCACAAGGAAATTTTGGTGGATTTGGAGAACTTTTAAGCAAACAATCAAAAAATTGGCCTACTAATAGATTTTGTAAATATAATGTACTTTTTAAGCAGGTTGACTGGTATATTAAGAATGTGTTACACTTCAGAAAAAATTTTGTTATGTTTAAATTGAATAAATTATTTTAGTTTAGAAGTTATTTTCCCGGCGGAACCTATGTAAAGGAGAAACAAATGTTCAATTTTTTGATGATTAGTGCCTCCTAACTTCTAATTGTTCTTCCATAATCTACAGCAACATTCATTATACAACCAACATTATTGCAGAATCTTGTTCGAAGTTCATACGAAACATAGCACAATGATATGATTTTTTTAAATTATTGATTGCAGGGGAATGTATTAAATTAAATTAAAAGGGACATTATTGTTGCTAATTGTAAAGTTAATCAGTCCGCGAATAATTTGGATAAGTTGAGGGCAGTGCATAATTGCTTGATAGCAATACCGTAAAGAGATTAAAAGTCGGGAAACAAAAAGCAACTTGCGAATGGGCCACTACCAACTAGGTGAGATTTTTTGTTGTTGTTGATATTAAATTGATATTAAATAATATGTGTAATTACATATGTTGATATTGGTTATTCATACACTAACTTTATTGTAGACCATTTTAGTTTTATTCTGATACACGGTCTTGATGGTAATTTAACTAAACGATAGATATTTTGATTATATATATTCTCACTATGTATTATGGACTATTAATCTATTAGTGTTGAATATTAGTACAATTGATAATTAATTACTGAACATAATGAATATTGAATATTCAGTGTTTATATACACATATATATTTTTTTGGTAAACGTTTTTACATATTTTTTTTATCTCAATGTATTAGCTTATCACTGGCCAGTCATCAGGAAAACATTTCTTTTATGTAAAAGTTTCATAAAATTGTTGATTCATTAACCTCACTATTGCTAAACTTTGATCATCCACTTTGGATTGTATATATATATACTTATTTTGTTATTAAATTATGATATTTAAATTTTTTAATATCAATTGTTAAATCATACTTTTGTTGAATATAAATAACAGATTAACCAAACTAAAATTTTGTATTTTACACCTCGCCCATCTACTCTGAAAGTTAGCCGGCAACACCTTATGGGACGATTAGCTTTCGAGCAAATTCAGTGTGTAACAACAGTTTGGACACCTGATCGTTATTGATATTTATTTTTATACTTCTTTTTACTTTTCCTTCTATATAGGGAAAAGTGTGGGATTCATATGAAACATTCGAAATTGAGATTTCAACAAAAATATGCGTTTTCTGACTCACGAGACCTCCAAGTCTAAAAAAAAACTGTTTTTAGAAAAAGTTCTGTACGTATGTATGTATGTGTGTGTGTATGTGTGTATGTGTGTATGTGTGTATGTGTTTATGTGTGTATGTGTGTATGTGTGTATGTGTTTATGTGTGTATGTGTGTATGTGTGTATGTGTGCATGTGTGCATGTGTGTGTCACGCATAAATCCGTCATAGCACAAACATAATATGTTGGAAGTAAGCTCAAGTTGCGCCACAAAAAATTTGTTTTAAGTTAGCAACACGTGGTGGTCAATTTTCCTTCAAAAAATCGCCATAAATGGCTTCCATTTGAACAGAATAACAAATGAAGAAAGGTAGTTGCTCAATTCTATAGTAATTTAACCCTAGAAATTAAACAAGGTGGTAGTAGCCTTTACTATGTGATATTGCTTTTTAATAAATAAAACAACTTTTTTATATATCTTATCTTATGTTGACCAGGTTCAATTGGTCAAAACTAGTCCTGTTTAATAAATATTTTTCATGATATATAAAAAGTTGTTTTATTTATTAATTTGTAGATCTCTAAAATCTTCATATATAGCTTTTTCATTAAAAAATTCCAAAACTCAAAAAAGACACAAATTTATTACTTTTCTCCCTGCAGGAGAAAATAGAAATCAAGCGCTTTTGAGATGGTCAAGTGGGGAAAACAAAACATATCATCAATGTCAGTCAGTGTCAAAACCAGCAAAATACAAAAATATAAACAAAAGCTCTGCCAAGCGGAGTGTGGTAAACAGACCGACTTGATCCACCTTTACTTTTGTTAAATTAAATAACAAGAGTGTTCTCTTTCAATTGACGTATTTCGCGTGTCTGTAGATAAATTGGCCATGACCTTCGTTTCTGTGAGATCCTATTTTTTGTTTTGCCAAAAAAAATTACAAGTATTTTAATAGAGCTCCAAATTGTCGTAAAATTTCATTTTAAACTTGAAAAAACCGCTATCAAAACTTATCAGTTTTTAAAAGTTTTATGTGACAATGAATGCTTGTCATGTCCTAGGGTTATTGACTGGTTGAAGAGCATGCCCAATTTGCCGTTCCACGTCAAAAATAAATATTGAAAAAATCAGTGATCTGTTCCAATCTGACTATTCGTGCATTTTCTGAAACTGCAAAACTCACAAAATAAACCAAACTTTAAATACCAATTTTCAAATGCAAAATGTGTGCAAAATTCATTGTCAGAATAGAAGAGGCGTTATCCCCTTCAATATATGATTGAAGGGTATAGCAACTAAATATGTATAAATTTAGAATAAAATTTTTTACACCATTAGTCCCGTTATTTAATATACACCTTGTACATACATACAGACATTTTTTTAAAAACCATGTAGATCGACTTTGACGAGCTCAAAATAAAAATCACAATTTCAAAATTTTGAGGTCGGACATATAATAACTGTAATTATTAGCCCCTACTGAGGTGAGATAGATACCCCGGAACATACACTGGTGAAGTGCTCTTGCTGGAAAAGCACCAGAGAAGAGATGCAGCTAAAAGTCGGTAAAGAGGTAACCATAAACAACCTGACCCCACTTATGCTGGAAAGTGCAAGCAACTGGAGGGCCATTGATGAAGGCATACGCAAAAAATTAAAAGAGGAAGAGGAGAAAGTAAGAACAGGAAATCGAAAATAGCAAGAGGAATAGAGAAGGTGTCCAGTCTTGTGAAGTAGTACCACAACAGTGATTCCGCAAGGACTGGAAGGCTTAGAAAAAGAAAAAAATAATGAATCTTTTCAATGACGTCAATAGAGACCTGGGCAGGCCAAAACTCGTGTGTTATTACATTTACTCATGTGATTTACCATGTTATTTACAGTCTACAACCAGTATTAAAACATGGTTTATTGTGCAGTTGCAATTTGCAAAAACAATAATTAAAATAAGTCTCCTGGCAAAAAATTCGTTATTCCACTTTTCCTAAAGACTTACAATTAAGAAAGAAATGGTTTAAAAATTCCAACAAAATTATACATTTAATGTGCAAACTGCTAGGATTTGTTCCGTCAACTTTGCATTTGGTGATTTATTAAAATATGAAGTTCTTAGAATATTTGCATGCTCGTAAGCAATTGAAATCTGGTTCAGTACCATTATTAAACCTCCATTCTTCCTTAACATCTATAGAACACACAACAACATCAACAAACAGAGCTTCTAGTTAGATATAAAAAAAAAGGAATTTATTAGCAAATATTAATAAAAATTATAAACCGCCAGACGGCCAAACGTTAGTAGTACATAAAAAATTGTCGATAGTAATATATTATAATATCAAGTGTGAACAATACTTATATTGTGTATAAAATTTAGATAAAAATTGTAATTATAACCTTACTTATAGGAATATGTGCTGAAGAACAACAATAATAAATTCCACTCATAACCAAGGATTCAGGAGAAATTGCAGGCTGCGAATAGAGCATATTACGCAAATAGCAAAGTTTTAAAAAGCAGAACTATTAGCATAAAAAATAATATTAAAGTGTACAAAATAATGGTAATACCAATTTTAATGTATGGGACCGAAATGATAGCTGTGACTTTAAAAGAGCAACACAAAATAGAGGTACTAGAAAAGAAAATTATGAGAGCTATACTTGGACTTATATTGTGTATAGAATTTAGATAAAAATTGTAATTATAACCCTACTTATTGGAACATGTGCTGAATGACAACAATAATGAATTCCAGAAATAAGTAGAAGAGGTAATATCGCAGAAGTCATCAACAGTGCAGCAAGTGGTGTTGTACGAGTGAATTCCATCGATAGGACATAATAACCAAGCGTGAAAATCGTGGGTTCGAGGCTTGGCGAGAGAATATAATTTTTATTGAATATATAAATTTTATTAAAATAAAAATTAAAATAAATTTCATTAAAATCAATTTATTGAAAAGTATGTGGCCGACGCCAAAAAAGAATAGCATGGAATAGAAAACTATCTTAAAAGGACGTAAAGAATCCAAATGAGTGAAAACAAAAAAGAAAAATACACAATATGAGTATTGAATCAAATAACAAAGAAAAAACAATTTTCAGAAGCAAGTTGATAGTAAGATCACCAACTAAGACAGAAGAAGTGACAGCGGAAATGAATGAATTAATATAAGGGCTTCACAAAAGCACAAAAACAAACGAACAGTATAAATTTAAAATTACAAAAAACCAACGTGGAACTGAAGCAGATTAAAGAAAATTGGAAATGAAGGGCAAAGAATGGAAGAAAGAGAAAAATTTGCTAAATGATAGAATTGAATTGACGGAAAACAAAATAAAGAAACAAGAAGGAACATAGAACATAGAAGAAAATGCAATTAACCTTCCGTTGGCGAGCAGTTCCTATATGTACACTTCCGGGCGTTGTGTATCTGATAAAACAATCTTTAAATTACATAGTATTTTTAAAAATTTTAAAAAAGATAAAGATATTATATTATATTGCAAATAAACAAAAAGAAAACATTTTTTAATATTATTTATTAACCTAAAGCTGCAGAATCGTTGAACCCAATTTTTTTAAAATATTGATTTCCTTTGGCTAATGTAACAAATTTGTCTTAAATGTTGTAACAAATTATATTTCCATTTATTATTATTATTGATTAATGAATAGAAAAATCAAAAAAATAAATAAGAAACAATATTTACATTTGATTTATATGGGCAATTTTTAGAGAAACTACATGTTGCGCAATCGGGCGCAGTGCATCTATCAGATCAAAACCTCTGCTGTTAACACACATATCGCTCAAATGAAAACTAACAAGTATGTACAAGTGCAAAATGTAAAAATTTGAAGCTACTGAAGTTCTGTATTTATTAGATCAGCTGCGCCCGTCGGAAGGTAAAAGATAAAGTTAAAGATTTTATACAAGAGAAATTAAAAATAAAAACTAAAGTAACAGAAGTGTATAAGATAAAAAATGATACTATATTAGCAAAGCTACAAAGCAGGCAGAGTAAAATAGAGGTAATGAAGAACAAGAACAAGATCAAAGAAACAAAAATTTATGTTGATAATGACTTGACATTCCAAGAGCGAGAAATACAGAAAGAGCTAATGCAATTGCCTAAAGAAAAGAAATAAAAAAGGCACATAGCAAAGGTAGGCTACCAGAAAATTGTTATAAACGATATGAAATATGCTTGAAGTGAAATAGAGAACTCAAGAAGACAAAAAACTAGATACATGCAACAAGAACGTGAAAAACAAAAAATGCAATGAATGAAAACACGAGAAAGAAAAAAGAAAAAATGCACATGTGACATAAAAACAATGCTAAAAGAAGAAAAAGTAAATGAAGTAACTATGCAATTAGCAAATTATGGAATAGACATAGCTTCACTACAAGAGACGAAATGGAAGGAGCAAGGCCAAATAAATAAAGAACAGTACACAATGTGGTATCAGGTTAAAAGATGCAAGGAAAAAATGGAGTTTCTTTTATAGTAAATAAGAAATTAAAGCAAAACCATTTTGTATTACAATGTTGAATGTGAAGTTAGCGGAAGAGAAAAATAAAGATGAATTTTTCACTTATTTGAAAAAACCTATAACTAACTACCTACTACAACATATTATAATAGTGGCAAGAGACCTGAATGCAAAAATTGGCAAAGAAGAATATGTCAAAGAAGTTGTAAGGAAGCATATAATCTATGACAAAACAAATGACAACAAACACAGATTATGTAATGCCGCAAATGTGCTAGGGATGATAATTGCTAGCACAAAGTTTGAGCCTAAGAAAATACACTAAATAACATGGATGAATCCGAGCAACAGATACGGAAACCAAATAGATCATATAACGATTAATAATGCAAAGAAGAATACGATCATGGATGTAAGATCTTACAGAGGAATGCTCACACAGATCATTTTATGGTAACAGCGGTGATCAGGCAAAAGGTAAATAATGCAAAAATGTAAATCAAGATAACAATCAAAACTGGAATGTAGAAAATCTAAGATGTGATAGAATTAGACAAAACTTCATAAAAGATATAGAGAGTGAAATTTCAAAGGATAAACAGAGAACTTGAAAGAAATAATAAATCAAGCAGCAAAAACAAATGGAGGGAGATCTAAAAAGCAACATAGGAATTTTTGATGGAATGAGATATGTAGTAAATGTGTTATCGAAAAAGCAGAAGCAAGGAAGAGATGATTAACCCTCCAGTAGTCGCGCTGCCATTTATAGCACAAGTGGTCGCACGGACACTCGTCATTCAAATTATTTTTAAATTTATTTATTAATTTCCAACAAACATTTATTTTTTTCGTATTTTAAAGTTATTACTTCAAAATACACTATTTTAGAACACACCTCTAATGTTGGTTTTAATTTATTCATTATTATTTATTAATTATTTCAACAATAAAAAGTCTTTTTACATATTTTCAAACTTGAATTTCTATTAAAACTATTTTTTTTAAATAGTAATAAAAATAGAAATAAACATGATAAACAGGTGCCGATTAAATATTTTTTGTTGTGTTTGTTTCAATTATAAATCACAAACTATTTATTAAATTATATTATATCGTAAACGACCGAGCGGACGACATGTTATCACAAAAAATTAAATTGTTTCAAAAACTATGCAGAGTATCAACATTGCATATATACATTTTATGTTGGTTATTATAATTTAAGAAGGTACCGAAATACGCAACCTTCTAAGTAACTTTAAAACAAAGCTGTGGCAATTTTAAAACTAGTGGATAACACCTGTCATCTGCGCGACTACTAGAGGGTTAAGAACAAACAAAGTGAATGATAAGAAAGAGTTAACAAGAAGAAATATATATGTAACAAAGTATTAAGTATATTATAAGTATATTAAGTACAAAGCAAGAATGGTTAAGAAATAAAATGGAACTTAACGAAACCAAAGCAGAAACAGCAAAAAAATTTATCAACAAATAAAAAAAACAGAAAAAGAAAGAACTTAAATAATACTACTAAATAGCAAAGTTTTAAAAACCAAAGCTATTAGCATCAAAACAATATTAAAGTGTACAAAACAATGGTAATACAGCTTTAAATGTATGCAGTTGAAACGAAGACTCTAAAAGAGCAACACAAAATAGAGGTACTAGAAAGGTGTGAGAGAACATTCCGTTGTTTCTCGTACGTCTCGAGGATCATCTCAAAAGAACGAATAAGAAATTAAACAATTATCTAGGAGACAATGTGGTAAATTGCATAAAAGCTGCAAGAATTAGATGGTTAGGCCATATATGGAGTTTGAATCCTGACGGATGGCTAAAGGTAATAACAGAATAGAAAACGTGGAAGGACCTGAGAGTACTAGAAGTAGATAACTATAAAGAAGAAACAGAGAAAGAAATGAAGAGAAATTGTAGAAAAAATTAAGAAAGGTACTGGGACTGATTCATCACCGAAATAATTGAATCAGAAGACCTCCAAGAAAGAGCGCAAAACTCCATAAGGAGTGTTAATTATGCGTGCGTATTATATAAATTTTTTTAAGCGTATTATATAAATTTTTTCATTACAGAAAATATATTTAGCAGACTATTTCCCGAGCAATTAAATTTGTTACTTATTATTGGATACTGGCAGTTATTAATTAATCCGATTTATGTATGAATTTTCAGTGTAATTCATGAACAAGTGAAATTTTCATTAGTAATACAACGAGTGTATTGATGATAATCACATTTTAAATTTATTTGATTTTGATAGATAAATTATGTTGCTTGGTAACCACACAAGCACGGTTTCCTAAAGCAATATAATTTATCTCAAAAAAGAGAACAAATCATTAAAATACATGAGTTGTATTTGTCAAGATTACTTCATGAAAAAAAAAAACTAAACACTATATATAACCTTTTATTTATTATAAACATTAATTAAATTTACAATTTTATTTTTATACATGTATGCCTAAAAGATGTACAGTGTAGGTACAAACTTGTATCTGAATGTTGTTTGCACAAACAAATCATTCAAACTTGAATGCACGTCTAAAGAGCGTTTAAGCCAATCAAAAGCTTGTATTTAAATTAGAGTGAAATAATCAGTGTAATTCTTGCACAAGTACAATTTTCAGTGTAATTCTTGCACAAGTGCAATTTTCAGTGTAAATGAAATCTGATTTGTCAAAAAATTAATAATGGCACAATATTGGTTGATAATTATAGAGGGAAATAGTCAATATAATGTAATAATGTTTGAAACAATTATATTATACTGCGCGAGTTTTTTTTATATTGAGACAATGAAGTACCTTAAAGAAATAATATATCGGTAATATTAATAAATTTATCTAGTTTGTCTATAGAGCGTATCTTTCCTACACTATAAGAGGAAAGTACCATTAGTACTCAGCTAAGGCTTGCCCGACATTAGACTATTTTTAGTATTAACTTTAGTCAAATTATTGCGTGCGTTTTAGTAAATTCTCATTCAAGAAAATACAAGCTTTCTAATATCTTGAATGAGTGCGACTAAATATCTGCTGAAAAGTTACCCATAGAAAAACATGCGTTTATATATAACTTAGATATTTAACATTTTAGTTTCACTAACAGAACGATTGAATGCATGTGCTCACATATTTATTAAAAAAAAAATTTGTCAGATAGTGAGATTAGTCAGTCCCGTGTCAGATTTATTGTTTATATTAAATAAATTAAATTAAAAAAACCATAATTAATTTGTGAGTTTGTTTTAGAATGAATGACAACGGGTTAGTAATTATTAAACAGAAACTTGAAAAAGAAGAACTTAAAGCAAAACTTTAGAAAAAAGAAAAGGCTGTAAGCAAAGTATTTACTGCAGGCCAATTACAAACTATTAACAACTCTTTAAAACAAATTAGATGAACTGCAGATGACATAGCAAATGCAATCATTTTACATGCAGCTGGGGGGCGTGAGTTCAGGTTAATATGAAATCAGAAGCATCCATTACATCCTGTTTCTACTTTGAGAAGATAGGCAGAAAAAATTTAAGTAAATTATGTAATGTGAGCTATTAGAGGATTATATGACAATCCTACTGAATTGGAATTTAGATATCGCATGCGAAATTATTTAGTAGGAAGAAGTAATCAAATCATATCAGAATCGGCAAATATTAAGTCAAAACAAGCCCCGGACCTAACCATTTCAAATGTCACAACAACAATCACAAGTGAGTTACAAGATGATGTGCTGGATTCAGATCATAAATCAACTAATGTAACTGATGATTTAAGCAAACTTGAGTGGAATGATCTGAAAAATCTTGGTGGATACCTTTCATTTAAGCTGAAGAATCAACAACTGGGGACTCCAACAGCGCAAGAAATTTGTCTAACCTAACCTATCGGCGGAAGGAGTTTATATAAACGAAATGCTGTTTTTAAAAAAATGGACATTTTTAATTTATTTAATAATCCTCATTTTAGAATTTACAAAGAATATATTAAACAATTAATATCTATAAATGTGCTGTACGACGTAAAACTTTTTTTGCACTGATAAAGAGGTTTAAGTCTCAAATCATAGTTCAGAGATATTTGAAAAACAATCAATCAGATAGAGTACTTTTAAATTTTTATTACTTAGTACTTTTAAATAATTATTTCCACTTACATTGTAAAATGACAAGTTTTAGTCACACAAATGTGCTGTGCGTTAAAATATGAATTCAAATCACATGAGTAAAAAAGTGTATAGACAGTTTTCTGGATAAAACAGGCTCGTATTACATCAAATATAGGTTGCAAAATTTATTGTGATAAGTATTTTTTATTTACACAATGGACAATAAAGTTGTGACACTAGCTACAAATTTTAAAAACCACTCTATTACAAGTACAAAACATTGATGTAGAGAAGCAAAATCAAAGCAATCTGTTCCTCAACTACAAGTGATTGCAAATTACTTGATGCTGCTTATAGATCGAGAATGCGCCAAAGAAAATGATATTGGTCAATTTTTCAATATCTGGCTAATGCAAGAATGCTTGTCTTCTTATAAAAAAACTAAAGCCTTAAGATCCTATTTTAGAAGTTACATTGCCCAGAGTCTTTTGCAAAACATAAGGCAAAAAACTCATTCAATATAAATCTATCACATTGGTAGAAAATGTGCGGTATGATAATATCATCTCATAAATTATTTAGTTACAGACAAAAAGTGAAAAGTTTACAATAAAAATTCAAAATGTATATGTTTAGAATAAAACGTTGCGAGTTCACCCAAAGGATTGTTTTATTTTTAATAATAACAAAACTAAAATAATCATTTTTTTCTTAATTATTAATTTATAATATAAGTACTGATTAAAATCCATTATAAGCAAAACAGTTTTCTATACACTAACGTGTTAAACTAATGCAGAAATATGAGGGAAGGGCAAATGCAAAGAGAAGATGTATTGAAAGCGGATAGAAGGGAAATTGAGTGGATGAAGGGAGTATGAAAAATAAAACATAGCGGAATTTAAAAAATTATAAACTTATGTATGTACATATTTGTAAAGCTACAATTTTTCTGTGTAACTAGAATTTAAAATTTTTCAAAACCGACAAGCAAAAAATAAATATATATTACATTACATTGGATGTTTCGTCTCTTGGAAAAATAATAGTTATTTATATATTAAAGGCAAAAAATAGATTATAGCGTGAGAATAAAATTAATAAAATAATGAAAATTGCTGAATGCTATAATCTATTTTTTAGATTTTAGTCAGTTATTGTAATTATTTTTCAACTCAAAATAGTGACTAAAATAGTGTTTTTAACCTCAAGTGTTTAAAAAAAATTTAGCACAAGTGAGCAAAAAAATTAATACCAACATAAATCTAATGTCTAAAAAACTGACATTGACAAATCAATTTTTTACATGTTGTTACAATAAATGTAAAAAAATATGTTGATAGCGAGCCGATTTATGTAGTAATTTAACCCGTAACGTAACTGCTGTTCACTGCTCAATTTGACCTTTTAATATCAAATTTATTTTTGTTTGCTGTCAATTTTATAGGTATAAATTTTCCCGTTGGTGTAATTTCGCAACTTCGTAGTGACAGTAGACTGGTTGAAGCGCTATCGTGTAGTCGTGTTTTAACTTTATTAATTATCCTTATAAAGTTGGAAACCGGTCAATTTTCATTAAGTATGTTATAAAAAATCTATGGTTCCATAAGCTTCAAAAATGAAATCAAAATTATAATTAGAGCAATCTTGAAGTCTGAAATTCCTACTGCTAATTAATTACAAAGTAAGACTAAAAATCTCACAAAAGCCAAAAACTCATCATGAATAAAAAGTACACTTTTGATTATTTATGTTTTTTGTTAGGTTAATATAGTAAAAATAACTTATATCTGATCTGTGATGTAATTGATTAGTGAAAAATAATAAATAAATCAAACCACAGTAAGTACATAACTAAAATAGGGTAACAGCAGTTATGGGTTAAAATCTACTTATTCTTCACAGGCTACCTAGGTTATTGTTTAATAAAATTAATATTTTAATAAATTAATATTGTTTAAGGGCGGCAAATCCTTCTATAAAAATTTTAAGTTATTTATTTCAAAAGTTAATAATACCAATATTTAGTACAAGTGAGTAAAGTGGAACATTTAACACATTCACTGCAATACACATCCCCGGGGGTATGTATCGCATATAATTCATGTGCAGCAGTAATATTTTCAAAACTGTCACAACTTACGGTTGTTATAAAATATACAAAAATTATTTTTTTATAAATAAAGTTAGATATTGTCAATTCCATTATTAGTTCCCCATTCTTCGGAGAAGAAGGAATGGGGGAACTTTGGTAATCATCATCCTGACGGAAAATTTTTTTTGGCTTAAATATCTTAAAATGTCGAAAAATGCAAAAAAGTGAGAGTAAGAAAATGTATGTCCGTCCGTAGGACTTTTTAAATTTGCAGGACACCCTAATGGGTGGTGCTACTGTGAACTAATGAAGTGAGACAGTTGTATAAATAGCATACTTCATTGTATTTACGGACTATACTGACATTCCTAACAATTTTAATGCGCAAACAGCTATGCTCTTATTATTTGAGAATTGACCGACTTGTCAATGAAATAAAATTATCAGCATAAAATTCTAAAACAAATAAAGTATTTTTCAAAATTCGGCGTGCTTTAAAATTTATTTAATAACAAAACCTTTTTTTAAGTTAGATTTTTATAAAGAATCATTTTAGGAACAAATATTTTTTTATGACTACTAAAATTTTGAGAAAAAAAATTGTAATTTTTTACTTTTCATAGAAAGATAATTTAATAATTTCTACGCTTTTCACGGCTAGTATTTATTTCCGGTTCGTATGGACACTAGCAATTTTGTATTTTTTATCGATCCGGCAAGATCCGATCTTTATTTTTTATGAAGGATCCGGTATCCGATTCAAGAGAAAAATTGGGTCTGGCGGCGTTACTAGTTATTTGTGTATCATTTTATGAAATAATCTTTAAATTGATATTTTTGAGATGTGCCGTTTTTCTTTCGGATGAGCGACATGTGATTTGAATTCATATTTTAACACGCATTTGCGTGGCTAAAACCTGTCATTTTACAACAAAAGTGGACAAATACTTATTGCAGTTAAACTGAATTATTCATATTGATATTTAAATAAAAATAAATATAATTTTCGTAAAAATTAGTATTTACAATATTTTCCTATATAACGTTCGGGTATGCATGGTAAACAAATTACACGTTACGTGCGGTGTATCTGTTACATACATATACTATTAAATGTCACATAAAAAAATTATCTTTTTGTGTGACATTTAATAGTAGACATGAAAAAAAACATTATTCAATAGGGAATATTTGATTTAAAGAAAACTCTAAGATTCTGTAAACTAATGATATAAGAAATTTAGAGAACAAGAACAATAAAAAAATGTGCAAAATAAACATAATCATAATTATCATCACCACAAATAGATAGGTAAATAAAATGACGCCACAAGCCAAATGCTTTAAGGGCGATAATAGCCAATTATAACCAAGAGCGGTATCTGTGAGATACCGCCAGTGTCGCAGGCTTAAATATTGTATATTATTACTCATTTATATATTGCAGAGCCTCACTCCGCAGTGAGTATGCTAGATCCATTGAGAGTGCGAGTAATACAAGGTTAATACGAATCCAAAAATAATAATAATAGTTATCTTTATTGTTTCCTTGTAATATAATAATAGTTAATAACCACAAATTGAACTGTAGTACAATCAATCACTACCATTAAGTTTTTGCACACTGATATTATAATCTGCATGTTTTTAAATATCTTTTACAGTTTCAAATTTATTTATTTTTTCATTTTATGAATTTGAACAATGCTTGTTTTTATTAATTATAGTGTTTACCTAATATTTTAAAATAATTTTAGTTCAAAGCTTCTAGCTTTAACTAAGATCATTTAACACATTCTTTTGATCTCGTCTTCGATTTCTAAATATATGTTAACAAATTAACTCAATTTACTTTACTTTAAAAAATTTAATTTTTGAATTTTAAATAGTAAAGTAACTAATTATTTTATTATTTAGAAAAAATGCTAACTACTTCAATTGTTTTTTGTTTACTTTTTATAGACATCAATTTTCTTAATATAAAAATAAAAAGAAATGGTTACTACACAAATAAGAACTACGAAATTAATCTAAAAATTTAATAAATAAACCATACTAACCACAAAAAGTATATCCAGTTGTTTTACATTAAAGCGGCTCACTATTGTAGGAACGTTACTGGTATTTTTAAAACAAACTAAAAATGGAGGACCAATATAAGTGTTCCTTGTAGATTAAATTGTCCGATTCGCAATACTATTCACTTTAGCCACTCGCGTATATATATATACTTTATTGAAATGTATGTCTTCCAACAAAATCACTAGCATTTACTCAATGGAAATGTGTAAATTTACATGAATATTATGGGAAACGATGCGAAGTGTTGTGTTGTGTTCTTAGAGGCGAACGAACAGCGTGCTTTACTTTACCAGCAGAGTTGTTTTGTTACTAGCTTCAAGCTTCAATCCCCGATCTACATATTTTCAAGAGAAAATCGTGGCTTTTGTAGATGGTTTGGATAAAAAAATTATAATCTATTTTCTGCCTCTGTCTATTGTATTTGGTTCAACTATTATAATATTGAATTGGATTGATAAAAGTTAAAGCACGTAATAAATAAACGAGGTGAAGAGTTTATTTTAGTATTTACACAGTGGCGTAGCATTGAGATTTGCAATGAACTCGGATGCGCACTGCGGTCCCGTTTCTTTGGTTCTTATACGGTTGTTTGCTGCTAACGGAGAGATTCAAGGCAGTTTTAAATTTGGCGTCGCTATAAAGATTAATTTTGCCGGGAAAGACATCTGATTAGGTCATTTCCAGCATCATTTTTAACCTATTTCGCTGAACGGTAATAACCAAAAGTTCGAAATGTTACCAGTTTATTAACTCTTTAATTGAAGAAACAAAATATTTGTTTAATTTTTTTTTATAAAAGCAGATTCACGACGAAGATAATGTCAAATACATACTGATATTATTTATAATATAAAAAGGTATTTTAATCATTTCTGAGTGCATTTTGCAATTCATTATATTTGTAAATTAAAATTTAATATACATAATAGATACAAAGTAAGTAGCATTATAAAAAGGGTAATTTATGTCAAGTATATATTTTAATTTTTAGTTGTATCATATATTAATTATACAATATTCACACCATTTGATTAATCTATATTTTAGCAATTTTCTATCAAAATAAATTATATTGTTTTAATATATACTATATTGATTTAATATATACAAATCACTTGTACTTACTATTATATCTTAAAATAATATCTATAAAAGTAAAGAAGAATTTAATTTAATTCAAATTTTACATTCAAATAATTGAACTTTGTTTTAGTTTCTTATACGGTTGTTAGAGGTGCTAGTGCTGCTAACAGAGATCTGATGCAGTTTTAAATTTGGCGCGCCGCGTTTACCAACTCCTTTTGGCGACACTAGCTGTAACCGTATAATGAACTAAAACCAGTGGACCAAAAAAACAACATCTACATATAGGTATTTATGGAGGTTGTATTAGCTGCGTTCTGTTATTCTACCCCGAACACACTTTTTACACCAGACGCACTTTAACCGTTCGGAAATTAACAATATTTAATACCATTTACACCAAAACCTGTTTGTTTATTACGGTGTAGTGTAAACGGTGCTTACACTAAACGTCCGACCTCGAGAGTGTGTGCACGAGCGGTGTATGTGTATGTGTATGTGTGTATTAAAAATGAAATTTAATCACAAATTTGTAAATGTTGATGGCTATTTAATAATTTGATACTAATGTAAACAAGAATTTTATTAATTACATTAATTAAAATGACAAATTAATCTACATCTGTTGTTGTTATCGCACCGGCTGCATCGATGTGTTCGTTTATTCTCTTTTACACTACATTAGACCAACGTCACGTGACTATTACACCACACCGCTTCTGCACCGCACCGAATGGTTTTACCGAACGCAGCTATTGTATCGGTTTGTCAATTACATTTTTATGTTTATTTAATTTAAAATCAAATGCAAGCTGTTGTTTGCTTTAAAACGGTGTATTTATTATCATTTCCGTTGCTTGTTTATTAAACAGTTTCGGTAATGCATTTACTAGAGACCGTTAATAATTCCTACCAATGCATGACCATTGAAAACAATAGGCAAATTTTCGCAATTTATTATGGTAACGTGGTTACTACAGTTACTACTGAGTTTTTGCAAGTTGTCTTATTGAAGGGATAGCTGTGCACGATGCTCCAACCTCTCATTCTGACGCAAGGTATCAACCGGGTGCGCGCAACACTACTACATATTTTAGTAAAGAATGTAAAATAAAAATGCTACGAGTGCAGCACATTTGATTTAATGAGTAAGACTGAAATGGGTCTGCATTGTGCACAGCGCACTCTTTCTAACAAACCGGACCGTTTTTAAAGTAGAGTGAGCGTTCCAATTCTATGTATTTCAGTGACCTAACCATTTATATTATTGAAAAATATTTATAATATTAAGGCCTACTTTTACAAACGACGGATAAATCGAAGAATATCTGTACGAGGTATAAAGTTATCGAAGACTCATACCCTCGTTCACTTTTACAAACGACGCATAACTATTTCTCGTTTAAACAAAACAATATTAAGTTGGTAATATTCGGTAAAATGTTAGAAAGTATTTAATTTTATGTGTCGTTTTGTTGAGGAATTTACTAAAGTATTAATGTTTATAAATGCGTGGACAGTGTTCGTTAATTTTTTGATTGATTACCTTAGACAAGATTGTTGCTGGAAGCTTAAAATCTACGTGCAGCGCTTCTTTTAAAGTACTTGAAATTTTCATAGATAACCTGCACTGACAGTTTGTTTTCATTTTTGACAATTATTTTTTGATGTTTTGAACAAACCAATAAGACGAGAGTATAATTATCTATGATATATTTGACCTATACACGGTGGTATAAATTTTCCCAGTTTCTATTCTAACCTGCGCCTGCCCGTCTATTGTAAAATCCATTTCCGTGGTTTGTCCGTAGAATAACGCTATACGTGGTTTATCCGAGATTTGTAAATGCGGGACTAAGTTGACTGATTTAAATATTTAGCGTCAAGTGTAATGTTAATGCTATTTTGATAGTTGTAGATTATGTCAGGATTTGAAATTTTATGACATGAATGAATTTAGATTTATATTTAAAATATAAAACAACAAACAATGGAATTTTTGAAGTAAAACTTCTTTGTGGGCAATTTTATTTCAAGTTCAAATTATCGTCACACAATCTATTCTATTTCAATTACACTAATTGATTTGATATTTTTTTGTCTTTTTGGCATCAATTGCATACTTTTAAACTGTGACGCGAAAAAGATGGATGGTATAACAAATATATGAATGGGGTTGAGACGGAGCAATATCAATATAATCAAGTCAAATTTGACAAATGAATTAATTATCAGTGTCAGTTACATAACCCATATCAGTATAATGAGTTATTGTTTTGCATTTGTGCTATTAGATGAGATAAGTTTAAATGTATGTACAATATTTAGCTATATTATTATTAGTTTGTAACCAGAATCATTATTGGATCTTAAATTAAAAATCATTTTACGAGTATTGCAAATAATAATTTTATTTTCAATTTAATTTACTATCTTAATCTAAGATCAAATTAGAGTATTTATAATTATTAAATAATTACAATGCCATTACTCCATAAGGTAATGATCAAAAGTCACCTCGCGTGGGATTGGAACACACCATCTTTCTATTACATGTTTAACAAATTGCAGTTTGCACCTGCCTGCCAGTTGCATTGCATATTCAAAATTGTAAACACTGACAACATAACTACGAATTTTTCAAGAAGTGTTATGAACTTATTAAATTCTCTTAATATAGATAAGATCTTAAATTGATTAATTATAATGAATGATTTTATCTATTTATTTTTTATTTTTTATATTAAGACAAACAACAGCCTCCATTTTTATTTTAACTCTGCTAATTTAATGAATTTAATATTATTTAAAATCTTGGTCTCAGTTTATGCTATCTTGCAGAAGTGAAAATGTTTTAAATTTTTGAATGACGTCAGAAAATAGATTTAGATTAGATTTAAAAATCAATTGTTAAGTGACCCGTACAGAATCAAATGTTTGTGTCAAGTTCGGTTGGTTTAGTGTTCACAGCAAATTGACGGTGTCTACAAATTATGTTTATTTGTATCAAACGATCACGTCGATGTGTGAACTGACTATAGGAAAAATGTTGTAAGTAGTATATTGTTACCATTCACATCAATCAGTTTGTGGAAATCTAATCGTGCGTGGGTAATTTTTTCCTCACACCAAACAGTCACATGTGATGTTCACATCCATTGAATTGATTGTTTATAGGTAAAAATGTTGTGAATTGTATAGTATTACAATTTAACATCAATCTGTTTACAGAAAACTAAGTCTTGCGAACTAATCGCAAGCGTTCTATTGACAGTGACAAGTCACAACAAATCGCAAGCTTGCGATTGGTTTGGTTAATTGCATGCGTTTAGTCGTAGCAATTAAGCGCATTAGATAGACGATACTTTTATTGTGATATGGGAAATCGTATTGTATATCATTCATCTACCTGATGTGATAATTTAATTGTCGTACTACAATATTTGAAACACCACCAAACTTTGTTTTGCTACTAATCAATTTTTATTGTTTTTTGTTAGTAATCTTCATATTTTTTCAGAAGTACTGAAATTCAAAGTTGTCAAAATTTGGCCAAATTTGGGCATTACTATAGGCTATCTTGGAAACTTAAAATACCAGAATGGATATCATGAATCCATGATAAAGATGTCTTGATCTAATTTTGCGAGATAAGTTCAAAGGTAGTTAAAGGATTTATCTATAATTTTTAGTTTCCAAGGAAAACGTGATTTTTTTTAAATCAACCGTTTTCCATTATGACCTCTATTTAGTTTATTTCTTAAGTTATTGATACAGGACTAACACATCTATGGGCACTTTTTTACGTAGATTCCATTGGCGCAGTCAGTATTACACATTAAATTAAATAGACATCATTTCTCCATGTTGAAATAAATGTGTTATAGTGTTATAGCGTGGTAATTATTTAATAATTCCTAATATATAAATAAAGAAGAAAATTGATAGAATCCACTATTACTACGTGATAATTCATAATATAAGAAAATTAAACTACGTTTTTGTATGACGATTTATTTAGTTACACCGTAACTTTCGACGAAAATTAACTTTTAATCTTAAATTAATCGTTTGTGACCAAGGTCCAAAAAACAACCGCTTTATGAAACTATTCTGGTCCACAAAAGATAATCCAGTAAAAAATGTTGATAATGAATACATATTTATATGTTTTGATGCTTCCCATTTATTGAAAAGTTTAAGAAACAATTTTATGAAAGCAAAATTTAATTTTACCGTTAATGATAAGCCGGTATCGTGGTCGAATGTATGTAACACATACGAAATTGACAAACGTAAATAACGTAAATACCAGTAGATCAATATTAAAGATATCAGATGTGCACATTTATCCTAACATCTTTAAAAAAATGTGAGTAAAATATTCTGCACAGGTGTTTTCATACCGTCGCCGCTACCTTCGAAACAGCAACAACGACAGACCAATTAAATAGTACTGCATTTGTACCGCAGAATTTATTGATCCATTTAATAAGTTATTTGATTCTTTAAACAGTAGGACGCTAGTAGATAAAAATCCTTATAAACGCCCGTTGTGAGTTAATAACAATTTGACTGAGAATGTACTCATAAACGGATTAGATTACATTAAAACTATATTAGTCACTGAACGGTCGTAAAGCGAAATAGGTCGGAATTAAAAGAGGAAAAAGTTAAATATTTATTGACAAGTTTTCTAAATCAAGATTTGCTTGATAATTTCTATTCCGTAATAAGAAACCGCGCTGGTTATAATCCAAGACCCACAGTCCGTCAATGTCGTATTGCTATTCAACATAATATGCACATAAGATTGCAAATAGCTGTAGATTCGGGTAATTGTGAAGTAGATAATTGCGAAATCATTTAAATTGAAATGCATGACAATTTAGAAGTTCCTAATGCTGCTTTGGAAAATAGAGACAACGTTCTCAAAGTTCTTAACCAAAGTAATTATGAAAATAACACCGAAATGCGTACTACTCAAATAGAAATTTTAGAAACGTGTTTGAACATACATGTAGCAGGGTATCTTGCAAATGATATTTAAAAAAGACCTATAGTGAAATTTGCAGAGTAGCATTGGTGAAAAATGACTCTGAACTGATTTCAAGTAATACATTTTTTATATTAAATTAAGACTATGCATATACAACGTACAGATAATTTTGGCACAATAGTAACGGTGATGCTTAAAGAATTTAATATCTCCTTTGATAACCGAAAATGCGGGAATAACGTAGCTAAAAACATAGAAAATCTTTTGCAAGTTTTATCCAAAAATTTGTCTTGGATTAAGCAAAATGTCAATATGTCGTGTAAAGGTTATCTATTAACAGTATTGCGCCTTTTAATCAAAATGAAAATATATCGGAATTTGAAATGGAATCACATTTGACTTTAAAAAAATCAAATAATAAAAAACAAAAGCCTCGCAGAAAAATTCAAATTTTAAGTAGTTTGTAGTTAAAATGATTGTTTTATGGGTGAAAAACCAAGTTAATTTTTTTAATTTAGTTTTATTTTTAATATTCTGAATTAATAATTATATAAAAACAAATATTAACACTAGACTAGTATTTTTAAATGTAGCTGCTTAATAATAAAATAAGTTTTCTTTTAAAGCACAAATTATCATATTACATATTAGAATATAATTTATATTACAATATTAACTTTCCTACGCTATAGGGTAACTTAATTTATTAAATCAAAAAAAAGAGAGGTTTTAGTGGCTAACCATAAATTTAATAACTTCATTATTAAATTGATTAATAAAATTATTTAAAAAAAATTTTACTTAATTTTAAAAATTATGATTATAATTTTTATTAAGATGTGAATTAGGAAATAATTGTGAAATTGTGAATTTAATACAATCAATTTATTAACATCAATTTAATCATTAAACTAATTTTGTTAGTTACATTATTTTATTAATTTAGCTCTAATTACAAATTTAATACGAACAATTTATTAATATTAATTTAGTCATTAAAATAATTTTGTTAGTTACGTTATTTTGTTAATTTTGCTCTAACTACAAATTTAATACCAACAATTTATTAACATTAATTTAGTAATTAAAATAGCTTTGATGGTTACGTTCTTTTTCTTATTTTGCTGCAATTGCAAATTTAATACAAAAAAATTATTAACATTAACTTATTTACTACACTAATTTTGTTAGTTACGTTATTTTGTTAATTTTTCTCTAATTGCAAAATTAATACTAACAATTTGTTAACATTAATTGAGTCATGAAACTAATTTTGTTAGTTACGTTATTTTGTTAATTTTGCTCTAATTACAAATTTAATTCGAACAATTTATTAACATTAATTTATTCATTAAAATAGTTTTGTTAGTTACATTATTTTTCTTATTTTGCTGCAATTGCAAATTTAATACAAATAATTTATTAACATCAATTTAGTCATTAAAATAGTTTTGTTAGTTATTTTATTTTTCTTATTTTGTTGCAATTGCAAATTTAATACGAAAATTTTATTAATTTCAATTTAGTCATTAAAATAGTTTTATTAGTTACGTTATTTTATTAATTTTGCTCTAATTACAAATTTAATATAAAAAATGTATTAACATCAATTTAGTAATTAAAATAGTTTTGTTAGTTACGTTATTTTTCCTGTTTTGCTGCAATTGCAAATTTAATACGAAAAATTTATTAACATCAATTTGGTAGTTAAAATAGTTTTTTTACTTACGCTATTTTTTTATTTTGCTTCAATTTAGTCATTAAAATAATTTTGTTAGTTACGTTATTTCGTTAATTATGCTCTAATTACAAATTTAATACAAGACATTTATTAACATTAATTTAGTCATTTAACTAATTTTATTAGTTACGTTATTTTGATAATTTTGCTCTACTTATAAATTTAATACAAAAAATTTATTAACATTAATTTAGTCATTAAACTAATTTTGTTAGTTACGTTATTTCGTTAATTTTGCTCTAATTTCAATCAATACAAAAAAAATATTAACGTTAATTTAGTTATTAAACTAGTTTTG
>JARJEC010012272.1:0-14184 GCA_030264575.1 Tachinus sp. AB-2021 | reverse complement strand
TAATTTTCACATTAGGAAACCTCATAAGAGAATTAAATTTATACAAAGAAAGTGTTGTGATAGAAACATAAGTTTAGATTTTTATTGATGTTATCAGAAAGCATAAATAAGATCGTTCATCTACAATAAACTATTTAATGCACAAGGAACAATATAATTAACAATAACAAAAATGCATTTTAACTTATTTGTAATTAAATTAATAATAAATACGATTAGTTTTTGATAACATCAATAAAAATCAAAACAAGGAAATGCACTTTTATGTTTCCATGAGAGAAGATGTAGATTTCACGATTGATATTACATTGTGTTCAGAAAACTTATTTCGAGTTAAATCTAATATATGGACATAGATATTATTCGATCGATATCTTAACATATTCTTATCCGCATATAAAAACAAAGGGTTAACAACATGTATTGCGGATTTACATTGCACTTCACACACATATAAAACAGGTTAGACAATAACCTCCAGATAAGTGTCTAACTATATTGATTCGATTTACGTTATCTTGGTATGTTGCTAAATTTATAGATAAATAAAAGTTATTTAATTACTATACAATTATAGTAAATCTGTCATCTTTAATTATACAAATAATACGATTCATAATAACTGCAAAGTTTTTTCTGCTATTTGGTAAAATTGTTTATTGTTATATGAATAATATTTAAATAACATTTTTGTTTTTATTATTACATATATTTGGGTAGAGCAGCAAGAATAAGCAACGTAAAGTTTTATTATGTATATACTTTCGACATTTGCTCAATTTTTGCTTATTTGTTTGATATTTTTTATAATTTTTAAACATTTTTTTAACATCTTGTGCCAACTTTGTATTAGTTTTTTGATTTTGCAATTTTTGTATACATACTTTACTACCTATTTCTCAAGTTGTTATTTCATCTGATCTATTGCATTTTTTTTACATATTTTACAATTCCTGCAAATTTCCAATCTTTTGATTGACTAAATAAAAAGTTTATAATCAATAATCCAAATTCACACCGTTACAAGCGGCTGCAATCAAATGCATATAATTGTTTCACTCTTCACAAGAAATTTAAAGTGATTTCCGCATTGAAATAAAACAAAATAAAGCAAATAATTGCTTTACGTCTTTAGTGCCAAAGCAAGTAATAATAAAGCAAACGATAAAAAAAGCTAGACTAACTGTCTAGAATACTAATAAAATTTAATGATTAAGTAAAATATTTAGAATCAATTATCCAAATAACCGTTATCAATTATTTGTGAACGATAATCTGTTGCATAATTTTACTCTCAACAATTTCTCAAAATTAATTATTCAATAATAATTTTGGGGCATATTTAAAAAATACCCCATTTTTAAAATATGCCCCAAAATTATTATTGAATAATTAATTTTTCATTTGTGATGAGGGAGAGGAGGTTCAAAGTCGCACTAAAATGAGTGTGGTACTGGGCAATTTGTTTATTAATAATATTTTTAAAATTTTGGAAAATAAATTATTTTTAATTACCGATGAATAAGTTTTGTATATATAAATTTAAGAAAAACAATAAAATTATGTTTTTGAAACATTTATTACAGAAAACATTAGTTAATGAATTAATTAAAATACTATATATACGTAAGTTCCTTTGAGCAAGTCATTTACATTTACATTTAAGCCGACCTTTTTTATAATATTCGTAATGTACAATGCTATTCATAAAAATATTAGAATTAAATATTTGATTAATTTATGATGTTAATAAAGTATGCAATGACACGTGAGAGCACATAATGTTATATTTAAATTTATTTTAATACAAAAATTGTAACATCACATGTTTTTATTTGCCTAAAATAGATTCAGATATTACTTTGTGAAATTACTTATCTTAAAATAGAACTTATTTATAAATAAATAATCTATTTCATTTTATTATTTAAATGTGATTATTACCAATACTCACTCAATTACACACCGGGCAATAAACTGTTTGATGTTTTTTGTTTTGCAATTTACAAGAAATCGAAAATTTTATTTGTGTTATGAAATCTACAGATCATTGTAGATTTATTTGCAATAATCTTTTATAAAAATGTATGTTGAAAAAGATATCAACTACCTTACACAAAAGAAAGCAAAATTCATCTCCAAGGTATGTAGGTTAATGCTAGTAGCATTTCATAATAATATAATCCTGTACTTTATTTTTAATAATTTATTAGTGACACATAATATAAAATATTGTCGACTAAATGTTATTAAGAATGTTGTATGAATAAAACATTTAAATAAAAAGCATGTGACTGTAACTAAACAACTAAACAAGAAATAAAAGGGTCGATATTGGCCTACATTTGTGAGATGTGACCTGACCTAGGCTACCGTGGCGCTGCGTGGCTGCTTTCAGTCAGATATATGACAAGTGAATTGCTGAATATTACAAGAGACAGGTGTTAACATAATCGATAGCTTTAATTATATCAATGGCAATATAATATTCTATTATAAAATTTCTTGTAAAAACAGCATCTTTCAGGAACATGCTATGTTTACAGGGAGATACGGGTCCAGTACACAGGATCGATACCAAAGCTTATAGCGCAGCGCAGCACGTTATCCGTATGGTTTAGTTCATAGTAGGTAACATTTTCACTGTATTGCAGGTGCCCATGGCTCTCATTTTCATTCATAAGAATATAGTTTCAAAATGTTATAACGTTATATTATTATAAATATTATAAATGCTACCTTTGCACTAAAACAACTTCTTGATTAGTACATTTATTATAAATATTAGAAATATTATTTTTTACAACTAAAAAAATTATTTAAAGTGTTTGAAGAAAATACTCTTACTTTAATTTTCTACCTCATTTACTTTTGTCAAAATACTAAAATTTGTTTCATTTTTACAACTTTTTATCTTCTTTTATCAAAACATTTTGTTAAACTTTACTGCCTGACTTTGTTTTGAATATATAATATTGGTTTAAATAATTTGTTTTTATACTCTGTTACATCTGAAAACAAAAATTGTAATTGTAAAAAAGTAGCAAGGGATAGATTTATTAAACCAGATTTAACAAACAACAATTTGATTGAAAATCTTGGTATTAATATACGAAGTACGAAGAAAAGATGTGCAGTCAAGGCTTTTAATAAAAAATGTAAACTTACTACAGAAGAATTTAGAAGCAACAATTTTTGGATTTCTGAGATTAGGCAAACCATGTATCAAAATTCAAAAAGTAAGGTATTTCAAAGGCACGGTATAACAGGTCCACAACTAAACTGACGAATACTGCTTAAGACATAAAACTTTCCAAGTAAAATTTTATAGGAAATTAGAGGCAAAACCCAGGAAGTACCCCAAGTCAGTATTTTGGAGCTTCTTTTATACCTGCTATACGTGAACAACGTGGATTTATTTTAGAAAAATGTTTATGATTCTTTGTTTACGTGGATGATACCTTGATAGTATCTATACACACAGATTTAAAATAAACAAGAGTCTATATAGGACTCTAGAAAGATATAAGATAAATATTTTATCCGACATATCTTATCTACAAACTAATTTAAACAAATAAGATATGGTAAGTTGAATAAAGCTTTATTTTACTTTTTTTTTGGAGTTTTAATATGCTATTATTATCAGAATAAATATAATTGAATTCTACCAAATAAAGACTTCTTACATTAAATATAGACTATATATTCAATTCTCTACATCAGAGAAATAGTTTATTTTATATTCTACATCTTTGAATGGCTTCACAACAATATATACAACTGCACAAAAAAAGTCAACAAGAACATATTTTTCAAAGTTATTATAGACAAAAATTTAAACTGAGAACCATAAATAAACCACACCCAAATTAAAATTAAAGACTTGGCTTACATTTTTTTTATATTAAAAATTTGAGCCCTGAAAATATATTATATATTATTATAATACAATATAAACAGTAATGATGGAATCGATTAGATCATATGGTATTATGATGTATGGCCACTCATCCAAATAATTTATAAACAATCTATAAAGCTTTAAAATTTTTATAAATGATCATTTATTTATAAAACATATAAACTCCTTTACACAGACAGATGAACATCTATCATTGACACTAAAAAGCATTATGAATAATTTCAAGAAATAATAAATGGACAAAAAAAGCAAGGTTTCCGCAAGAATCTCAAGAAACACAAATCTAACAAAACGAAACAACATCAATAAGCAAAACAAAGTGATTCTGTAAAATTTTCTAAATTTATAGAAATTTAAAAAAAAAACTAAAGACAATATATTTCTAGATACAATTTTTAAGTTATATTGAAGTTGAATAAAAAGAGAAACCACTACTGCCAATGACAGGCCAAAAGCTTAGTGGCATATTATTAGAACAGCTATATGGACTAAATGAGGAAGGTTTAGTGAGTAACGCCCCTTTAATAAGTAGAAAATATCACCACACTTTATACGTGCCGCTTAAATATAATAGGCTTAATTATAAATTTTGCTGGTAAATAATTTATTTTACACAGAGACAGCGTGCAATTTAATAATTAAAGATATTTTGAAACTTGCCAAACGCAAAGTGTTTCAGTTATAGCCAATAATAACTACTCATTCTTAAGAACAAAATTTACAATTAATTATCCAAATCCACACGTTACATTACGGCAACAATCAAATGCATACAATTGTTTCACTCTTCATAAAAGACCATTAGTGATTTCCGCATCGTATTGAAACAAAATGAACCGGATAATTGATTAACATATTTAGGGTGACACTAAACAAGTAATAATGAAGTCTTCTTGTGAACGAATAAAAGAAGCTAGACTAACTGTCTAAAACAACCAATAAAATTTACAGGCAACCAGTATCACGTCTATTCTGGCCACAGAATCAAAACAATTAACCAAAAAGTTTATAATCAATTATCCAAATCCACACACGTTACAAGCGGCAACAATCAAATGCATTCAATTGTTTTATTCTTCATAAGAAATTCTTGTAAAAAAAATATCCCTACAAAGTGATTAATTACAGACCCATCTCAATGTTGGAGATAGAACTCTTCAAAATATTTGAGAAGATTGTTTGCAACTAAATTTCTGATTACATGAACGCCAACAAATTGTTATTAAATGCGTAGCATGGATTCAGGAAAGATCATTCTACTGAAACTGCCACGGCTGAACTTGAACAGTTTATTAATGACAATTTAAATAGCAAAAAAATTATTGCTGTATATTTATCTATGTCGAGCATTTGATACATGGAATCGTTTTTATGTTCGTAGATGATTCTTCGATTATTATCATTCCCAACAATTACGTAGAATTTATAATCGAAGTAAATTTAATATTAAATGAATTTGAAAATTGGTGTAAAAAAATTGATTAATCATAAACCCTGACAAGACCGTCTTTATAAATTTTTGTACTAAATTAACCACGAATGTTCCTGAGTTAAGCTTTAATATTAACAACTCAATAAAACAGGTAAACACTACCAAGTTTCTAGGAGTACAATTGGATGAATATTTAGACTATACTAGACAAACTGATCATATTTGCTCCAAATTGAAAAAAGTCTGCTATGTAGGTACCAATCTTAAAAAGAATCTTCTAAAAGAATTACTGTTATACGTATATTACGCAATAGTATATTCTATAATATGCAATATAGCAATATGCGTGTATTCGTTGTCCAAAACAGAATAGTGAGAATTATGTATAATTTAAATTATAGAGAAACGTGCCGTAATATATTTAAAGACAATAAACTGCTAACTTTTGTTGATATATATATATATATATATATATATATATATATATATATAAAACTCTAACTTATATTTGAAAAATAAAAAAATCACTTTATGTATATAACCATTTCCACAATTACTAAACCAGAGGAAGTTATTGTATATAAACAAATGCAATCTCGTCTGTATAAAAAAGTATACCAGTATACTCGGGAATTACTCTTTTTAATAGTTTACCAAATAACTTAAACTTTCCTCAAATCAGAATATATATACAAATAATGTTTACAGTTTAAATGAATATATGAAATAATTAACTCTAGTTATTTACTTTTTTTAACAGCTTATATACAAATAACGCAGAAGGTTTGTGTTTTTGAATTTTATTGTTATATGTGTATAATCTTAATTATCTTTTAAGGTTCTAGTATATTGATATTTTATTACTACGTACTTCCTAATTTTTGTAAACATATTGTGAAATTTTATTTACCGTTATTGACTTGCCTAATCAACTAGTTACTGGATTAATAAATAAATCTATCTATCCCGATAGAGTTCAGTCTAACAAAAACTATATTTTTTGCCGTTACTCTATAATATAGTGCTCATTAAGTAAACTGGACTAGTTACGTATATTAGTGTATATTTTAGTATTTCCCAAACAATATGAATAAGTTATTATATATTGCTTATGCTGCAAAAAAAATCAAATTTAATATATCACATTTTATGCGTATTTGAAAATTTTTTGATTGTTATTTTAAAAAATATTTAATTAAAAGTTAAAATTTTATTTGATTTTTGAATTCCAATTTTCTATTAGCTGTTCTTTTAATTTGGACAATGAATGTCGTATTTTAAAATTTGTACAGAATTTGAATAATAATAAACTCAACCAGTGACTTAGCTTCAGATATGTTTGATGTTATTTAAAGCTTTTATCACAAAGATATTTATAGAAAAACAATATACGGCGATATAGGATTCAACCTGTGATAATCATTATCCGCACCATCTTAATAATCAAAAACAAATACTTTATTATATTACATACTTTTTGCTGCAATACTACAACTTTACTTTATATCTTGTTTGCACTAGGGCAAGTAGTTTAGTAAAGTAGCGAGCAGTTTAGTGGCGTGTGCAAACAGACAGTGGAGAGTAAAATCTGTTATAAATTGTTTAGGGTAAGTAGGTTACTCGCTACTCGTTACTATTATATACTCACGTAGACCAAACCGGTCTTAAAGTAATTTTTGATAGTTAATACTAATATAATAATTTTGTTATAATTTACAAATGTACAGTGTTTCTTCACTAAATATATTTTTTCATTATCAAATCATGATAATGAACAAATTATTTTTAAATTTTGATTAATACAACCAATAGAAATTTATAAAACAGAATATTCTTAATTTATAAGTATTGTCATTCACATATATTATGCATCACGGAATAGTGTAGCTATACACTATAGAGTTTGCATTTACTGTGATGAAAAGAATCATTGTGCATCTCCTGAATAGAATTAAGCCTATTCACATGTATTCACAATGTAGCATTCAGATTACATACAAATTTATACATTATTCTCTTTAATGATATGGAGAAAAACAAAAAACTTTTTCATATTAACTTGATATATCAAAATATATAAACTTTAATTTATTAATGTTTTTGCATCAACATCAATCTTAGTACAATAATTTCCGATCTTATGTTACTTGGATGAGAAATTAGAATCCATATTTTTTTATAAATTCTATTAAGTTAAAAATAATGCCAGTATAAGTATTTTCTTTTATTTAACATTTAAACAAATTAAACAAATAATTTCTTTGTTTTTACTACTATTTTATGCAAATAAGGTTTATATTAGAAAATAAAAACGCGTTACAAAATAAAACATAATAACCAAACAATGCAGTTAGAATTTATTAGAAATGTTATAGCATATTACAAATATCATGGTCATGGTTATGGTCATGCACAAATAATTTCAATAGTTTCAGCTGTCGGCAAATATTTATTTATGGAATTTTACTTTGAACCACAGACGAATCATATTGTTTGACAATTTACACCGTGTATGCACGCATTCTTTATTTAAATTGCAGATGATAATATTTATAGAATTGTAAAATAAATATACAATGTAAGTACCTATTTTTAAATAAAATATTAGTCATAGTGTTTATAAATTTATTAAAAAGTAAGTAGGTTTTTTATAGATCTTTACAATTTTTTGTTTCAAACTACATTTTTAATTAAAATTTTAAATTATGCTTTAATTATATATCATTTTATTTAAAATTATAATAAGTAATTATCGATTACTTTGTACATCTATTCCGTTTTCTTGTTTGATAGAAAATGTTAGTTTATTGAAACCATATGCATGTAGAGGGTGGCCAAATTTGCACGTTACTATAGGCTATCTCGGAAACTAGAAATGCTAGGAGAATTCTAATAATGTTGTCTCGATCTAATTTTCTGAGATAAGTTTAATTGTAGTAAATAGATTTTTCTCTAATTTTTAGTTTTCAAAAAAACGTATTTTTTTTAAATTAGCCGTATTCTATTTGGTTTATTTTTTAAGTTATAGAAACAAAATTAACACATCTTATGGGCACTCTTTTACGTGGAATCCAGTGGCGTAGTCAGTATTTTTTCCGACTTGAATTTTGGAGATATTTGATCAACTTTCTTTTTCAAATGGAAACTATAGCCCGCTATATTTTTATAAAATGTAGAATTTTATCCTGATTTAAACAATATATAATTTATATACACCTAACACTTTATTAAAGTTATCCAATGCTGTTCTAGATACTCAAACTATATACGAATAAGACCCAAGTTAACAAAAATAGGTAAAATGGAGGGGGGGGGGCGAATTATAAAAGATTGAGGTAACCAACCACAGGTTTAGACATTGTTGACTCGACTCTTAACGTTGTTTTGTCAATAAAGTCCAACTCGTTACAAGTAACCGGACCAATTTAAAATACTAAACTGGGATGATCCACTTGTTGTTTTAAGATTTTTATAATGTAGTTTAAAATTAATTTTTGTCTAGATTATTAAGAAATAATCGAAACATTTGAAAACCCCAAAACACGTAATTTTAAGGAGAAATCTTTTGATATACTGTTGACATGAGTGTGTGTCAGTTTTCTCCTTTTCCACATATTAAAAATAGCAATTTGTAGTGCAAATGAGCAAAATGAGCCGTTTAATTACCATTTATATGGCTATGGTTTATTTCAACGAAAAAATATCGAACAAGGCAGTGTTTGCTTCTTCTACAAAATTAGATACTGCACCTTTTGTATACTATTTTTACTATACGTATCACTTTCATAATCTACAATTTATTTGTACACAACAACAACAACAAAATTTGATATAAATAAAACAACATAGCTATCAAATGTGTTAACCAGGGTTGTAAACTCTAAAAAACGCAAAGACCATACATTGAGTTTTGAATGGACCGTATTATGTCGCCCGCGATCGTAACTTATATATGGTTGACAATGCAATAGGTACAATATTTCACTGGTGACGTGATGTTTATTAACACTTATTTACAAGAGCAAAATCTGTCATTTTACAATACACTTTGAAATAATATTTTTTTAAATTAAATAATTTAAAAAAATCACAACTGCAATATTGACATGAAAAAAAAAATATAAATTAAAATGTTAACAATATGTCAAAAAAATGCTCTATCGAAATAAAAATTTACGTATTTTGGAGTAATTTTATTCAGAATATATTTATTAAAACGATTTTGTACAAACATTTATTAAATCAACAAACATTTTATAAGATTTATAAAAAATAATTAAATTTTTATGATAGTTTGTTTTATTTTTCATAAAATATTGATTTTTCGATAAAGTTTATTTCAATGATATTTTTAATAAAGTTTTTTTTTCGAATTATAGCAAAATAAAAATAATATTTTATAACATTTGTTATAGATTTATTGTTATGATTTTAATAAAGTTTTGATTGTTTTATGGAAACAAAAATATTACAGCATACATATTAAAAAAAAAAAACAATAACATAAGATGTTTACAGCTGAATTACCAAAGAAAAGATATTTGGGGTAGAACCTTTTAAAAAAATCAGTATATTAAATTTACAGGGTCGTAAAATTAATATACAGATTTTTTCTTCATGTTACAGTTTGAAGGTAATAGTGTATCAATATAACATGTAAAAAGCCTAATATTAGCTATTCAAGACCTACTGTTGATAACCAACAGAATTCAAACATAAAATAAATCTCATTATAACAAAATTTTATAACAAAATTTCCTTTCAACCACATTCCCAATTCAAAATAAATGTAGCTTCTGCTCTTGAACTTACAAAACCAAGGTAAAAATTTGAATACAACTTCTAGAAGTATAACTAAAATTGATTTTCTATAAATCCGTGTACCAACTAATCAAAATTCTACGATCGTCAGCAAAAAAGTTTGCAATAGATATGACAATCAGGCTAGCTATTCTACAAAACCAAACAATAGCAGCAAAACATAAACATTTTTTCAAACATATCCTTTTACTATATGACAATGACACTGCTTAAATGTTTTTAATTTTCCTATTGTCTAATACGTATAGTTAGACAAAATAGTTAGTTTTGTATTAAGTGCACAAAGTTTTTATGGCGCGTGGATTGTTAATTTTATTCGATACTATCAATACGAGACAAGTAATACAGTTGAACGGTAGTTTGACTGTATTTGTTATTAAGTACAAATTTTGCCACGAAATATAAACAACATTGTTTCTATAAGTTCAAAAAATAATTATATAAATAAAATTATAGAAACTAAATCAAAATATTACGTAGCTATCAAATAAATAATAATAATGACACATAGAAGTCGAAATATAACCATATAGATGATTTGTGAACAAGATGAGATGAATAAAATACTTTTCTTATTATATTTGTGGAATTTAAATTTTAAAATTTTTAGAATGAATCAAATAAATTTGTCATATAGTATAACTGACTTTGTCAATGTCATTACTATTGTCGTATTAAATGCACGAAAATTATTGAAAATTATTTTTTTTATTAATATTGATATTAATTACACAAAAGGTCGATTTTTTACGGGGTAATTTTTTTTTGGCAAAAACCTATTTCACATCAAAATTATTTGAGAATTAATATAATATAACGCATTATTTATGAAAAAGTGCTTACAATCCTATATTTTTACACATTTCCAGTGTAAAAGTACAGTTAATTGTCAGATTCATGTCAGATTGATTTTAAATGACATTGATGTCACGAAATGTCGTCTATTTCTGTAAAAGGATGGTGCAGTTTTATCGATTTTTACCACCGATTGACAGCCACTTTTAACACTATAATTCAATCCTATTGGTCAATTTTGTGATTGCTGGATGAATTAAGAATATATTAATCACTGATAACAGTAAAAAACTGTTATTGATGAAACAAAAAAATGTTTTTTGCGGTGAAAAAATGCTGTAGTTTGTGTATTGATGGAAATGCGTAAACTATTTTTAATAATAAGTAATAATTTTATTGTTTGGAGATAATTTCAAATCTTCAATATGGGCTCTTTAAATTTATAATTAAAATTATTAGAACTGTGAAAAATGTCTTTTATATATTTTTTTATATCAATCATGATTAAAAAATAAAATGATTTTAGATCACTGGTCACTGCTATAATTTGTACGAACCACGGATTAAAAAATAAAATGATTTTGGATTAGTGGTCACTGCTATAATTTGTATGAACCACGGACAAGCTAAGATTAAATATACCTATGAATAGATTTGTCTGCTAATTTGGAAAATGTATTAAATATGCAGCTAATGACAATTTAACCAATTTTCATTTTTTTTAAATAATTTAATCTGTTTGATAAGTTTGTAGTGCAGGGAAATATTAAATTAAATGCAAGAAAATATTTTTTTTCTATAGCTTTATATATTTATATGAAAATTATTATCTGTATAATATTCATGAGAAATAATTATGATTTAATTTTATTCTTGTAAATGTTAAACAAAATATCGGTACTTTTAATTATTACTACTGTATTAGATAAATTACATGAATTTGCACATTAAAATAGAGAAGTTATAATGATTACAATAAAATGTGCAATTCCTCCGTTCACACTCAAACGCACAGATAATCAATGAACGTTAAAAAAACTAATTCGTCTCTAAGTATTTCCATTTCCTAAAAGATTAGATATTGATAAATGTAGGTATGTTTCCTTCTACCATGCGTAAAACTATAGCAGGTGTAATGCAGCGTCTTCTCGGTTGATGTGAACGAATCCCTACTCTATTCAGCTTTGCGGCGGTCGGTTGAAAACAGTCGACTTTGAAATCGCGCGCTGTGCAGTTCAAATTTCTTCGCACAATAAAAGCATGTAATGTCAAAATTACAAGCTCGACATGCTTGTGTAATTATTTATAAAAATTACGATTTTTATGCAGCAATGTGGTGTTAATGTTAAAATATAAATTGCCAGTTATTTATAGTGTTTATTAAAAATAAAGTAATAAAAGACCCTGTGCCAATTCATTTTTACGATAAAAATGATAGATTTTTTCTCTTTGGAATAAACCAATAAAAAAAGGTAAGAGTTTTTAGCAAATATACGTGTGCGTTTTTATTCGACGTCTTTAATGTGGTTTAAGACTGCACTGGGAAATTATTCAGGAAACCACCAATTATATAACCCTTATTAAACAGGTTTTTTTTCAACACCTTTGAAATGCCCTACTCAATACAATTTTGATTGTTTTACTCATGTGCCTTAGAATTAACCACGAGGTTAGTATGTGAAATCAATATTATCCCGCATCAAATTAAACATTCATTTCACTTTTATACAAACAATTTGGACAAACAAATAACTATATTTTTAATTGGTAATAAATGCTTCAATGATATTATATCAGTTCCGCCTAATTAGCTTCTGGTTTATTTACAATTTAATCTCGTAGGTGATCCTTCTGCTGTGTGTGGTCAGATATTTTATTATTTTTTTGCAATGCAACATGTAAATGGGTATAGCAAAATTATGAGCCATGTGTGAAAATTATCACATTCGACACAAACGATAATATTTTTTTTAAACATATTGATTGTTACGATAAATATTTGTAAATTCTGTAAATTAATTCATTTAATTAATAAATAATTAACAGTTTTATTTAAAAATCAATAAGTTTCAACTAATTGAAAATTAAATATTAAACAGCTTTTATTAATTATAAATTGATTCTAAATTCCTAGATTTTACCAAAAGTTTTGTAATTGTGATTTAATCAAATTTCCACCAATAATTAATTATTTACGAAAATACCATCTGCAGATCTAATAATTATAAATTTAAATTTATTAATATTATTATTTAGCAATCAATTTACGACAAAGTGTTGTAATGTCGATTATAATAAGCACCAGGTATCTTATTTAGGTCATTATGTCGATAATTATACTAATAAGCAATAAGTGTAATTAGTTTCATATGAATCTATAATCAGTTTAATCATCAAATAATTGTTCACATCAACGCTACTGATTTAAAAATATTTTAAACCCTGACCTATCGTAACCAATTCAAGGGTCATGGATTCTTTTATCGTGACTTTTGTTCTCAGCATATCATTATTTTGTTATTTGGTAATAGAATTACATGCTTCATTAATAACAAGTAATGTTAAATATCGATATTAATATGTGTTGATTACATGTTACAAATAAATGAAGCACCTTTGAAGTCACACGTTTTATATTAATTTGAAGTTATATTGGATGAGTGAATTAAGCTTAATCAGTTGTGAAATATGGTGTACAAATTCTGCTAAATGCCGGAGATACATTAATGTTTTAGAAATATTTATAAATGAATGAAATTTATCTATTTTAAGACCACTTTTAAAATATAGCATTTGAATTTCTTCGTTATTTGAAATTTTGATATAAACGTTTGTTTGTTTTTATTGAAAGATTTAAATATAAAAAATGCTATTATTAGATTAGCAAAATTTTAATAATTTACGTTCTTCCGATGCTTCCATCATTAAGTGCGTTTTTTTCTTCTTATTTTACTTCCACATCGGACAGTTTTCTGGGGTTAAAGTGCCCTTTCCCTCAACTTTACTTAACCCAACTTTGATTTATTTAACCTAACATAAAAAACCGGGTAGCATATATTAGATCATTTTAGTTATATTACATAATTTTATCATATAAAATCAATATCTAGGTTATTTTATTAGATTTTTCAAATCTTAAATTATACTTTAACCAATAATATTAATAATCTAGAATATCTTCATGAATATATGATTATTTTTAATTTTGTTT
>JARJEC010012267.1:0-17186 GCA_030264575.1 Tachinus sp. AB-2021 | reverse complement strand
AAAACAAACTTTTCTAAAATTTCTAGATATTTTTTGGCAAAAAAAAATTTTTGATCATTGTTAGGATCAATTTGGTAAAGTTGTGTTTACACTATGTGATTTACTTATAACTTGGACGCTGTGTCCACGTGTAGTAAGTATAACTCAATATCGTACTTCAAATTAATTTTCATTTAATATTATCATAAGCAAAGTCAATTAAATCTCATCACTGCTGAAAACAACGTCTATACTTTATGACTTTGCTTACGATAACATCAAATATAAATCACACATGTTTGAAATACAATATTGAGGTTACAATACTTGGACGCTGTGACCTTGTCTAGTGCACGTCTATTATCATAAGCAAAGTCATAAATAAATCACATAGTGTCAATATCATTTAATCAATTATAACAATTTGATTTCATAAGAAATAAATTACAAATATTTTTTTGTGAAAATAGAATTTCGTTACAAAACATGTCATTTTCTACTGCCTATTTTATCAGCAAATTGATGTTATTTAATATTACTAATGAGTTTTTGATTTTAAATAAAAACAATAAATAATACAAGACCAAAAAAAAATTATTGCTAATATAAAAATTTTCTAAACAAAAAGTTGCTTGAATAGAAGTTTTGTTTACGTAGTTTCGTATAAAGAGCATTACATAAGAAGTTCAATAAATGTAAATAGTAAATTATTTTCATATTTTTTCTTTAATTGCATTTTTCATTCTGATTTCAACAATGTATAACAACGTTGTGTTCTAATAAAAAGCTGTATTTCATTCTTTTATTTTATAGAATTTTGCTACACTCTAGAAAATATATAAATTTAATTAAAAATTACTTACTGGAATACCCACTCCAAAGGGTTTTAGAGGCAATGTTGGTTCTGATGTGATGACATTCTTACCAATTTCTGTTTTATATTCATCAGTTACTAATCCTCTCCTAAAAATATATAAATTTTAATATTAATGGAATTTTAAATAAAAACTGCTCAATGGGACTATTAGATGTATTTATCAATTATTAAAGTTGTATACGGTTCGGGCATATATAAACACCCTTCTTCAGTACATTTAATAATTTAGCTTATTACAATAAAAGCATATCAATAGACATATAGTTAATAAATATTGACATAAAAACATTTAAAATCAAACATTAATTTCACAGCACATATATTACATTGGCGAGACCAGATTAGAAATGTACTGAAGAAGGATGTTGGATATACATGAAACGTATACAACTTTAATAATTAATGTTATATGTCATACACAGTTAATAACATAAAATATCGATCATTGTCCTATTATCTACAGGGTAGATAATAAAATGCCACAACTCGTTTATTTTTTATAAATTTTTTTGTATGATACATGAACTTAAAGGAAATTTAATTTTCGATCATCTTCTGCAAAACATTTGTTTTTAAAATTTATTATTTTTGAACAATGACAGTCATTTTTTATATTTCAAATGACATCCCCATTTTTTATATTTTATTAAAATAGAGTTTAAAAATTTAAAAATTGTATAACCTCAAATATCAAACATTTTGAGAAAAAAATTGAAATAAATAATATAATTAGAAGCGTAGCTATTAATGTGTCGAGTTGGCTATGAAATACAAAATAAAATACAAACTTGAAATATCATACACATTTAAATTTACATGTAAACACTTTATTTTATCATTTTGAGCACATCTTTTTGTTATATTTTGGTATCGTGAGTTTTACATCTGTTTAGAGTTGTTGTTACATTTATTTTAGTTATTTTTGATATCCAGAGGCGAATCTAGCAGCTTTAAGATCTCAAGGGTTGTTGTGGAGAGTTGTGATTTTTTTTTTTTTTTTCGAACTGACATAATTATTTTTTGTCTATCTTTAAAGATCCAATAATTTGTAGATCGATAATTGTTATTTATTAAAATATATATATATATATATATATATTAATAATAAAATGTCCGACTGTTATTCACTCTTGTAAACCCCCTCTACATATTGCATTGTGATTAAGTGATTCTCATGGAATTTGGATATATGTACTTTTCCACGGATTTATCAAGTTAGAAGAGTTGAAGTAAATAGCTGTGATTCCCCCATAATTCGGAGATTTAAACCTGTTTATTTGGATCCATAACTATTGCATGTGATGATCATCAATTCCGAGTCCCTACACCTCCCTGTGTTCCGAGATTCCCTACATCATATTGTATTGATAATGTTAAATATCCTTTTATATATATATAGATATCATCATATAATATCTCTGCATCAAACAACACCTTTGCCATTATTAAAAATGTATACAGGCTGTCTCAACTTATCCCTTCACCATTGCTAACTTAGGTATTATCGAAGTTGCAAGCGTTTAAACTAGCCAAGTAGTAGTATTTTCATTGCAAATTTCAAAGGTACAAACAGAAAAACAATTGAATAACTAGTTCATGAAATAATCGCAAAAATAACATTATTTTAAATGAGATATTATATATATTTTGAAAGCAATAAGTCAAAAACAAAAAAATATTAATACATAAACAAGTTATATGCTCTCTAACTTTAAGTAAATTTTAGAAATAATATCTAAATAGGTTATGACTTTTTAAAATGATTGATTATGAAAGTTTTATTTCACAAAATTCGATTACTAAAACCATATAATTTCTTTTAATGATAATTGTGTGTCTGTACTGGTTTGTTCAAAATTAATTGAATATATATATATATTGAATAAATAAGTAATATTTTTAATTTTTCCATAATTTCCATTGCTTACTTGACTTTTATTTTAAAAGTTGACATAATATTAGAGTGCACATAACTTGTATATTTATAAGTTGAACCCGCGAGAATTTGCACTGCCTTATAGAACACAAGCGATGACAACGTCATCCAAATTGTTTTTTAATTTTTTACCAACAGACATCTATTCTTTTCGTATTTTAAAGTTATTACTTCAAAATACACTATTTTAATACATACCTGTAATGTTGTTTTTAATATATTATATTTATATAATAAAAAGAGACTTTTTATATTTTTTAAACTTTAATTTCTATTGAAAATATTATTTTTAAATAGTAACAAATATGGAAATAAACATGATAAACAGGTGCCGATAAAATATTTTTTGTTGTTTTTGTTTCAATTATAAATCACAAACTATTAATTTAATTATTATAACGTAAGCAGCTGCGCGGATAATGTCATCCAGGGCAAAACACTTAAATATTTTAAAAACTACGCACATAATGAACATTGCATATATACATTTTATGTTGGTTATTATATTTTAAGTAACTTTTGTATATATTTTCATGGCCAAAAACTGCAATAAAAATAATTTTTTCCAATATTTTAATTTTATACTACGTAAGTATAATTTTTTTCTCTCAAAATTTTTGATATCTGAGTTTATAATCTCATACTTGTGATACATTCTTGAAATTATAAAAATGAGCGCTGCTCAAATAAAATATGAAAAATAAGGGTTGCTGTTTAAAATATTTAAAATTCAAAAAATTACTCTCATGACACCTTCTTTGTACTACCAAATACACAGCATCTTGTGTTTATACCAGCTTGTTTGTTTGTTAGAGTTTCAGTTCTTGATGTAAAGACATCAGCAATAATTTTAGCAATCAAAAAAGCACAAATGGCAACACGCTAATTTTTATTATTTTCGTTGAAAAAGCATGGTAGCCAAGTCTTGAACTTTGCAAGTCAAATAAAACGCCATAAAATGGTTGATTGATCTAGTTTAGTTTGGTTATCCTTCTGCTTTAGCAGTAGTGTCACATTGCGTGGTAATCTAATAGTTTATTTTAAATAAATTATATACCGGGTAACAACTGAAACAGGTACGCGTCCTCGTATCTTTTTTATTTATGAAATTTTAGTTAAAATACATCACAAGACCCTATTTCACAATTTAGTATAGTATTTAGGTTATAACTTACTTTGTTCCAATGCGACCCCCTCGGTACCACACCAAAAATACTTGTTTTGAACAAGTGTTAAAAGAGCTATAATTTTTTTGTGACATAATTTAAAAAAAAAAATGAGGTTATGTTACCAAAAATAGACTAACCAATAAAAATTTGCAAAAATATATCGACTGTTCCATTTAAAATTTCAAAATTGGTGTTATTTCTGGTTAAATCAGAAATTATATTTTTCAAATGTTAAGTAGGGTTTTACGCATTGGCTACTATACTTATAACAGGTTTATTAAAAATTAAGCTTATTAAGCCTGTAATAGATATCGTATCCCAGAGTCTGTACTTTCTAAGGGTTTGTTCTAGATTATGGCTATGGTTCTGTTATTTGGTAATATCAAGCGATTCAAGTGTAGGTTATGTTGTATATAAAAATATAACAATGTATTAAATACAGCAGATTATGCAGTATAATGATTATATTCTTTATGTTTTTCATAAAAATGCCATTGCATTTGTATAATATAAGAAATGTATTTAGTTCAAGTTAAAGCTTGACTTTCCACCGAAACTGATGAACTAGACAACATAGCTGTTATGCATTAAGGGCCCTGTAACGATATTTAGTACTGCAGATCATAGAGAAAATTGAATGGCTTCCAGTATTGTGGTGTTGTTAATTGATGATGAAGAACAAAAACCAATGAAAAGGAAATAAATAGATGTTAACTCGCCACTCTACACATATTCCAACTTACGTTCATTCATACGATGTTTTATGTGCTTTGTATTAGAAGTGATTTGAATGCTACGTAGGTACCTTCTGCAAAGCTTCCAACTTACGCACTAATGTTATCGCTTGTGGTTACTGCAGCACAATTGTTATTAGTTTGGTTCTGTGTGTGGTACAAAATTTTGTATCGTGTATTATATATTTTACTGTATTTTCTTTACGATTATTAAGAAAATTATTATTAGTGGGCAATAATTTAAAGAAAAGATACAAAAATAGTCATTTTTTGAGTAAGTCAATTAAGTGATATAATAATATTGTGAATTTCTAATTATACCATCCAAAAATATAGTGAAACAAAATATTTAATCAAAATGAATAATTTATTATTTTATTTCATATTACTATTTTTTAAAATTATGTTTGTTTCGTAAATGTTAAATCTTTTGATGCTCTTGAATAACTTTTATACCAAGTAAGTACACACAAAAATTCCTAAGGGACAATCAGGTACAAACAAAACACCTAAGAAAAAAATTATAATTTAAAACTTCGGGGGATATTTGTTTAAAAAAACAAAATTTTCACAAAAACATTATTTTTTTTTTAAATTATACATTAAAATATATAATTCTTTTAAATTTTGCCAAATTGCCTGTTGGTTTCCAGTCACTTCTACTTCTGTTTTTGTTTTTACACGAGGATCGTTTGAACTGTGGTTGCTTCTTAACCATTTTTTCACTAACGGTACTGGATCCCATTCTATTAAAAGCAAACAATTCAAATTAATAACTATAATAAGGCTAAAACCTCTTTTAGCTTCTGCTGAACTGACGGCTATGGTGTTAAAATTTTTTTGCCTTCTGAATACTTTTGGGAATATCATATTTATCTGTATTTCTTAAGAAATTTTCAAGAATGTCTCTGTTGTCATTGATGTTTATTCAAAAATCAATTTCTGTAATTAAAGTATGTATTTTAACAAGCCGAACTTAAAATTTCTTAACATACAGTTTAAGCAAAATGGCTGAATCCCGTCACTACAAATAACTATTTGTCAGCACAGTACAAATATAATGTAAGTAAAAAGGTATGGTCTATGTACTGCGTTTAATCTTTGCAACTAAACGCATGCGATTAAACAAACCAATCACAAGCTTGCAATTTGTTGCGACTGTCGATAGAAACAAACTTGCGATTGGTTCGTTTAATCACATGCGCTTAGTCAAAGCGATTAAAAGCAGTAAATAGGCCATACCATAAGGCTAATTTGGATGGTAACTCATCTTTTTTTATATTATTACCCACTAATAATAGTTTGCTTAATAATCATAAATAAAATACAGAAAAAGGTCCTATACACTTTACAACATTTTATATCACACACAGAACAAAACTAATGTCAATACTGCGACAGTAGTTGTTTTGCAGTACGTAGCAGTTAAATCACTTATAGTATAGTACAGAGCTTCCATAAAACTTCGTATGAACGTAAGTTGAAATATGTGTAGAGTGGTGAGTTAACTAACTTACACGTATCAGGAATAGTAATTTTTAAAATCAAGAGGCTCCTCTACCTCATGTTCTTTTAACAAATTCATATGTGAATATGTGTTTTTTAGATTTTTTTTTTCCTTTTCATTGATTTTTGTTCATTATCTTCATCAATCAACACCACAAGACTATTTCTTAAAGATATATTTAATCCATCACGTGGTTTTGCTCATATATTATATGAATGCCATTTTTATGAAAGAAATATATATATATATATTGCTATATTTTTCCAAACATTAAATAAACATAAACATAACCTACATTTGATATTACCAAATATCAGAACCACGGCCATATTCCAGAACCAAACATGACAAAGTGCAGACAGAATCTGGGAAACGGCGCGCGTGCGCATTCTATTACAGGCTTAAGATAATTTTTAATAAATATGTTATAGGTATAGTAGCCAATGCGAGAGTTTTATGATGTATTTTAACCCATAAGTAACAAAGATATGGGCCCGTACCTGTTTCCGTTGTCACCCAGTATACCTATAAAGTAACCAACCAACTTAGCGTTGTCTATGGAAGGCGTTTTCACACAACGATAGAAAACAACGCACAATACGTTTTTCATCTGAAATATCTAACGACACCTTAGAACAAAAGTTGCCATCTTCAGCTTGGTAATCAGTCAACCACAACAGCGTGACAGTGATAATATGGAGCACTAAACCGCACAGCTTTAATGTTTTTTTGTCTCCGAGCATACTCTGCACAAAGAAGCCTTCCATAGGCCATGCTAAGTTGGTTGTACTATATTATATTTGATTACAAAAAATCTTTTTTAATATATAAATGTAATGTCAGCAAAAAAGAAGAAATTTTAAACTAAGCAAATGTCTTAATAATAATGATGTATGTAACTTTTTATTTTATATTTTATTTAAAGAGTTCATATTTCAAAAGCCAGTCGCACTCCTGTAATCCAACAATTTTGAAGTCACGTTAGAGTAGAGGATGGTCGAAGTTCGAATCTTAGTGGTTATTTTGCCTGGATTGCATGGATACACAATTATGTTCAAAAGAAGGTCAAAATGGGTAATTTATGTAGTGCAGATTGAGACAGATGTCCTTAGGTGTACAAAGAAATCTTGTGTGTGCAAGTACACCCTATAATAATGTGTACATGGTGAGTCGTGAGGAACAGACTAAACTGAAGGAGTGTAATATACAGGTGTAAATGATGTAAAAAAACTCAAATACTGTTATTTAATTTTTAATAATTATCAAGTTATAGCGATAAAACAAACAAACATTTTTTATCTAATATGCCATAGTTGCTGAGAAAAAATAGGTACTTTTACTGTTCTGATGTCTGAGTGCATTGTGATAGTGATTTAACGTTAAATTTTGAGTACGTTTACAATTAATGTTACAAAATGTCAAACACTTATTCAAATTTAGAATACAAGATTTGAAATAAACTACTATGTTTTTTATCAGAATTTACTTAGTCACACCGTGACTGCAGTTTCGACTGAACCTCAGTCTTCATCAGACGTTATATGAGATGAAGACTGAGGTTCAGTCAAAACTGCAGTTACAGTGTGACTAAATAAATTGTGATAAAAAACATAGTAGTTTATTTAAAATCCTGCATTATGAATTATCACATAGTAACGGTCGATTCTATCAATTTTCTTAAATTTAGAATATGCAATTATGGTGTTTCTTTATGGTTTTTTATTTATTAATTATAATAAAAATGCTACAGCAGCTGTTAAAGAATACTGTCTACGGTTTTCACATCAGAGAAAATGTGTTTATTAGGGTTTTCAACAAACTGTGCAAGACCTTATTTTTTAGTCGCAACCAATGCGTAGATAAAAATATTTTTACGGTCTCAATAACTTGATAACAAATAAAAATTGCATAGCAACATATGTTTTTTTTTTACATTATTTACATGTGTATAACATGCTCCTGGAGTTTGGTCTGCTTTTCCCGACTCACCTCATCATATTACAGTTAAATACAAAATTGCAAAATCCGAACATGTACCTGTATACAGCATGGGGATTATTTGGCGGTCACACGCTACGTAACTCAGTGCCAAAAGAAAATGAAAATCTGAATTCCAAAATCCTAACAAACTCTTCATTTAGCCACACGAGATTGCAAACGAAACGTTACGCAAAAATTATTAAAATGAAAACCTATAACGTAGGCAACTTAACATAAATAATTAAAAGAGTACTATTTATGCATGTAAACTTAATGAGTTTTGGGCATTTATGATTTTCCAGTCTCACTCTGTAATGCATCAGCAAGAGGAATTTTAAATTTCAAAATTGCTCTAATAATAATTTTGATTTCACTTTTTAAGAGATTTACCAAGCCTATGGGGCCAAATTTTTTATAACATACTTACTGTTTCCGTTAAAATTGAACGATTTGCAACTTTATAAGGGTAATTAGTAATAAATTTAGATATTGAAAGGTCAAATTGACCGGCAAGCAGCAGTTATGGGTTAATACACCCATCAAATATTCTTTTTTCACTATAAACTACAAATGTTCAAATTGGAATTTTGAATTCATGATGTTCTAAACAACAATGGCGTATTTGCTGAACGGCAGCATTAAATAAATACAACAGTAAGTCAAACCAACAAATAAAATTTGATGTGTTCATTACATGGTCTACGTTATAATATTAATTTTATTAAAAATTTTGCTACATTGATAAGCGTATTTTTAATTAGAATTTGATTTATTCTTTGAAAGCAATTTACATATTTTTTCATATTTCTTATTAATTTTCAATAAACCTTATAACTTTTATTATACTAACAAAAAAAAGCAAATTGGTACATAAAATAAGCAATTGAAATAATACTTGTATTGACCAAACTGAAACTTTGAGAAAGCTTTGTTTGCCCGTCAATGAATCCCCATCTTCTATGTACTTTTACCGTAACATATATTATACATTATGTTAGATAATTTTGAAATATGAAATACTTAAATAAAATTAAAGCAACTTATATCATTATTACTAAGAAATTTGGATAGTTTAAAAATTTCTTCTATTTCGCTGTGAGTGCTGTGGCACATCACATTTTGAAACACTTTCCCATAATAACTACCCATTTCTTTATTTTACAAAATTACAAACCAATTAGCGTACAATTAACGAATTAATTTTACAATGACAAATTATAAAGATTGATAAAATTTAAAATGGTTTTCAAAATAATCAATCCTTCTTGGCGTCCAACTGGAAATTCCTTTAAACAAACGTTGCCTCCTATCCAGTTCACCCACCATGATCAAAATAATTGTTTAAACTCAAACAAAAGAATATGTCAGTGTTATTTTCTTGTAGTTAACACCATTTTCTTTAACCAATCTCTAACTTTTTACAAATTGAAAAATTCAAAAAATAGTCAATAAAACAATATTGCAGCATTAAAATAACCTTGAGAATTTTCAAACAAATCTGTTTTTGAAGCTTTTCAAATAATTGTAGAAAATAACAAAAATGTAGGCTAATATATGAAAGAAAATTAAACTTGATAGTCGTATCATATAAACTTGGCTTTATACAAATATTCATTAAAAAAGTTAAAAAACCTAGTAAACTAAATACTTACCTATCTATTAATGATGGTCCAAGTGGGCCACACAAAATATGAAAACAATTTAAGCAAACATTGCCTTGCGAGTATGGATTAAAAGAATCTTGGCCACGTTTTGAGGCAAATGATCCTTTTATATCTTCATTTGTTGTTTGATTACTTGTAGTGAGGTAAGTATGAAATCCTGCTAAACCCAATATACTCCACACACTAAAGAAACAAATTACCGCAACCAACATACTAGAAGGTGATTGTTTTACTGCTTCTAAAAACTGGCCATCCTCTTTACTAACTGAAAATATATATATATGTAAATAAAACAACTTTTTATATCTTATAATGAATAATATTTATTAAACCACTTTAATAAATATTTTTCGCGATAAGATATATAAAAAGTTGTTTTATTTATTAAAATGCTATATAGCAGAAAAGTTCTATATATATATATATATATATATATATATGTACTCATTATTTCAAGATTAGATTTAGACGAGTAACTATGGATACTGTTGGTTATGTATCATATAAAAAATGGTTTTGTAAATATACTTACTCAAAATTAAATGAGCAATAGCACAGGCAAAAATAAATACTGCCAAGAATGCTAAAGATACTATAAACATGTAAAAAAATCGATAGTTACGTCGACCAACACAATTTCCAACCTGAAATTTAAAGAAAATATCAGAAAACAGACCATTGCAAATATAGTAACAATATGTAATTAGTAATGCATAGTCATAATTGTTTACTAAATATTATATTAAGTAGATTGATAAAAAATTAAAAAATTAAAAAATAATCACAGGTTTCGAAAGAAGTAAGTAGACTGGCCATAAAAGTATATGTTAGTGAGAATTACAATAATCATCTCCAGAAAGGCAAAAAAGTATTTTTCAGTTTATTAGTCAAGTTGTTGAGATGCCTAAAACATATAAATAAGCTAATAAATTAATAAATGATTCAAAAACTCAATTCCCCTCAACACGGTTGTAAAGTTATGGTGTATCTACTACGTTTAAACATTGCGATTAAAAAACTAATCGGAAGCTTGCGTTCTATTTACAGTGACAAATCACACCAAATTGCAAACTTGCGTTTGATTTGTTTTAACACATGTGTTAAGTCGCAGCAATTAAATGCAGTAGGTAGACCAAATCTTAACAACATAAAACGAGTTCCAGTTACTACCACCCCAATAGTCTTAATTGGCCAGAGCAATAGACATGTAATCTAAAGCTTGTGGGTATCATCTCCAGTTGACCCAGATTTAACTTAAATCCAAGATTTAACTCAATAAAAGTTTGCAAATAAAGTCAGTATAAAAACAGAGCCTTTTCGAACATGTTGAGGATGATGCACTAAAATGTATTATGCTTTGTCAGACGGCGTTTTCATAGCATTCGAGTTATTTGTTTTAAGAATGAGTATCTATTACAAGCATCATAAAATGTAAGAATAATAAATGTAATATAAGGATCATTAGTAAATTAGTAATATAATCCGATTAAATGGTCCAAAAGCGACAGTAATTAAACATCTGGGGACTTTAGATGGTACATGAATCAATGCTATCGGCTGCTTTTTTTTATAAATAAGCACTGTAATAACTATAAAAATACAAAACATGTCATGGCATTTTGACCTCAGTGTGCGGACCAGGACCAGCCCAGTTTATGCAGGACTTGTTTTGAAAATGCATATAAATAAATGATTCAAATTAGCAACAATTGAGTTCTTTCATTTATTCATTTTACAGGAAACGAAATATGCTATTTAATATTAAAAATTTAAAATGATATTTAATTTCATTCTAAATATTGGACTACATTGCATTCTGCTGTGCAGAAAAGCGCGATATCTACGAGCGCTGTCAAACTGAGCAATCAAGCAGTAAAGTTTTTATTCTACGTAAAGCACAAAAAAAACAACATTTTGCTATTTATCAATTTACCAGCTAAAAAACTGATATCACATATAAGTGTGACTTACTCCGATGGAGTACACCTTTATTATTTTAAGATGTTAAAGCCATTTTATTTGGTTAATTAAAGGAAGTTAATCTAAACTTGAAAAACGTCATTGTATTGATTGATGGAAGAATCGGCTAAATGGTAATCATGTTTTTTATAAACCATCTCAAAATTTCTGCAATGATTAAGTCAAAAAATGTTGACAATTTTATTGTTCCAATTATCAAAACTGTGTCGCAAAATAAATATAGATTGTAAATGTTTGGGATTATGTAATATATTTTTGTGTCGCTCTAGTGAAATTAATTGTGTGGTTAGATAATCATTTAAATAAACACAATTGAATTTTAATTGACATTATGAAGCTAGCAGCCAGCGTATTTTTACAATACATACATTTTTATAACCGAGCTCTGTTTGGCTGACAGAAAATTCATATTGTTCGGTGTCACAGCAAAAGTGAACTTAAGTGATTACATAATCCCAAATATTTATAGATACCCTTTTATGTTTATCATCTAATTTCCAATAAAAAATTCAAACAATACTTCCCATACATCTATGAGTGTGATTAGTCTGCCGGTATTGCTTCGGAGAAACAAGGGCATAATTCTGATCTAAGCTAATTTAACAATGCCACATTCAAAGAGAATAATTTAAATATTGAATAAACACTCGTCACATGGTATTGCAACAAAATAAATCCATGTTTAAATTTAATAACAACGCAATCAAATTAAAATTTAACCTAAATGTGTTATTAAATTTTTCACCCATCAAATCGGGACACATGTCTTATTTTTAACATTTTCTGTAATAAAATTAACCTAAAAGTATGCAAAGGTTACTATTTTTTGCCAATTTAAATTAAGATAAATCTAATTTCCCACTATTTTACAACATTGCCAAATATCATCATTAATTTCTAATTAAAACTTTTAATCCTAGATTAAAAGGATGCGGTGCAAGACAAACTTGATTGAAATGTTAAAGTAAAGCATTATTAATCCTAGCTTTATTGAAAATCTGTGCAAATGGGCATTAGCATTTAAATTAGGTTATTGTAGAATGAATAATGTTTTAACAAGAATTTGATTATAACAAATTATAAGATAATAATTATAATAAATACAATAATGTAGCTATTTATAGCAAGATGAAACAATTCAATCTATGCAGATAAATAATAATCATTTTTGCTAGATAAACATGTTATCAGTTAATAACAGTATTATGAATTAAACTATATATTCATAATACTCTTATTTACTGATAACATGTGTATTTAAAAGTTGCACTTACCCATGGACAATGATGGTCAAATCTATCAACACAATTATCACAGAGACTACAATGTGAAGCCCTTGGAGGTCTAAATATTTTACATGTGAAGCAATACTTTAATTTCACTGTTTGTCCTTTGACTAGAACTTCTTTTGTTCTGGGAGGGGGTCTATATGTTGGACTATTTGCAGAATTTGTTACTTCTAGAATAAAAAAATAGATAAAGATATTATCTAGATGTGTTTAATGCTTAAAAGAATATACAAATAATGCTGGCTATTAAATAAACAGCTACTTTTTATTTATAAATATGGATTTTCTTATAGATAATAAATTTTTGAAATTATTTATCAAATATGTTACAGTAATTGAATAAGTCAGTATGAAAATCAATTATTATCCAAAATAATTGTGTTTTTAAATAGCAATAACTAAACATACACTTATTATAACTTACCAATTTGTTTCTCCACATAAGCAGCTTCATCTGGAGTTGCTCTAGGAATAATTCCAGGATCTGTCAAAGATGTTCTCAGCAACGAGGACATTGTAAATAAAAATAATAGTCCTCCTATTATAGGAATAGCTACTGTCACATTAACTGCCAAATATGTACAGCTAAAACAAAATAAATACATTATATTTGACTTGAGCAATTCTGGAACAAATGTGTATATGTTTAAGAAAAAATTTCTTAAATTTTAAATTAACAAGAACAAAACACATATCAAGAAATATCAATATACTTGGTACCTTTAGGATAATACTAATGATGGCATAAGTTGTAAAGCTCATAACTTAAACAATTCTCATCAAAAATAGGTCATCCCCCATCCAATCAAAGTTAAATGGAAATGATCATTGAATAGTACTTTTAGACTTTTGTTTCATGCATTTTTCTCAAAAACTTTTTACTTTTGAAATATTTAACAGTTCTCTGACTTTTCTGTTCTACATGTTTGATAATTGCCATTCATCTGTAGTAAGAAGAAATCTACCAAACAACTTTATCAGTAATTTTTATTGAATGAATAAATTTTTTTTAGTGCCATTGCTAAAAAGTTCTATTCCTTAATTATTCACAGTGATAATGAGGAAACAGACAATATTAATTTATAAAAATCAAAGTACCATTTAATTAATATCTGTATTAGGTGGCGAAGCTTCAATATCGCTAGATATTGTAATGATTACCTAAGAAATTACTTTCTTCATGTTATTCAAATTATAAGGCTTGTCAGCATATATGATTCTTCAAATACCCCATACATGATTATAAATTAACAACTCTAGCAACCTTGAGGATTACAGCACATATTGCAAAAGCTTCAACAAACGATTCGTGTTTATATTGTACTTAAAAAAACGATGTTGGAATATATGTCAGACAATTTCCGACAGAAGGTCAAAAACTCAGCTATTTTACGATATCTCAATATTACATTCCATATTTGATACACATATGTGAGTGGCAAAAATAATTAATTTAAAAAATATGCATGGCGGTGGTTTTGAAATTTTTTAATAGTTTCTACTAAATTTTGTTAGTTTTAAAAAAATATAATATATATCCAAAATATAATAGGTTTTGTTGTTTTAAAAATGATTTTTTTATTAAGTTCCAGTCATTTTATTTTAGAATGACCTTGTTTAAACAATACATTTTTTAATAATTACTTCATATTATGAGAATTGAGCAGCGACAAAATACTTTTTCTTTTTTGTATTTCTATAAACAGTATACCTGGTTGCAATAACATACATACATATTCAAATTAATTACCTAATTTGCACCATACATCTCATAATTTGCGAGATTTATATTACATTACTGTGCATAATTACTGTATGAGTCATGAAAGTAGCTAGAGATAGTAGGCATTAAGATACGCAGTTTGAGTTAAGATATTTTGTTACTCGTTTTAAATGTTAAAATTTATTTATAAAAATACATAAACAGAAAACTGGAACAAAATTTGGAACAATTATGTTTTTAGAGCAACAAATGTGATGTTTATAATTATATAGAGGGCATTAGTTTTACCTTATTGATCTCGTTATAATAACTCGTTTTCAAGATATCTGTGTTTAATTAGAATAAAATAAAACAATTTATTGTGTTTTGCAACAATTTATTCTTTGAAATTCATTACTAGTTTTGGCTCTACTAAAGCCTCCTACATATAATACAAGTTAAATACTTGTATCATTTGTTATCAAAATATTAAATCAAAGTTTAATAATTTCAATTCATTATTCATTAAATTTAACTATGTTTTGACGTCCTTCAATGGTTATGGGAAATTTTAAAATGGCTTATTATAATTTTTGGAACTAGTTCTAATAATTCGTTTTAAAATATTTCCCAATATTCATTGTGTTTCATACTTGTATTTTTCCGAGTGGAATTAAGCATAGGGTAAGGATTAATTGGCCGACAAACATCGGGTAACTTTGTAGCCTCACAAGGTCCTCAAAGTTTTCTTGAGCTTGACAACATAGCCAAATTTCTATTAAAATTAAAACCTACAATGTAGGCAACTTAATACACACACCAAATATAAGTTTTTCACTATAAACTCAATACATTTCGAATTTATAACTTTTTCAAGCATCGACGGCGCAATTTGTTGAATACAGCACATAAATCAAACTAACAGTTGGAATCTGGAGAGTTTGTATTGTTTTCACAATTGAAAAAATATAAATTTTACCTATTTTTACACCAACCTCTTCAATTGTTTCGTAAAGGGTGTTCAAAAACCAAGCCGCAGGAATATTTTTAATGTAGACTACACTAATAGGCCTTGCCCACTTTCACTCCACAGCCATCTTACACCCGACCACCCACATTTAACAACAATTTACAATTACTATACATCTAGTACCACTGCATACAAAGTGTCATGGAAAATATATTAAATAGGTGCACTTATTTTCATTAAATTTAAAAGTAGTTTAAAGCAAAAAAAACATTATTTTGTATTAATTTTAACATCATTATTGTTTGACAAAAATATAAAACAAATTGGAAATTTATTTTTCTATTTACCATTCTTTTTTTTATGAGCTCGCTTCACAAACATTTGTTAATTATACTTATTACTAGCTGGTGTACCCATCGTTGACGGGAGTGTAAAAATAAATTTGAATTTGTTTTTTATAAACATTTACAATAATCATTGAAGGGCCCTCAGTGGGATTGAGAGAGTCGACTGGCTAAACATTGTGGCTTGTACGACTAACCCACCCTTTTTATTGCACACCAATCTAACTATCGTTCCTCCCACTCACCAGCCCACCCTCAAGCACGCACACCAGCCTACCTACCAATCCACTCACTCACCGACGCATTCACCCACCCACCCATCAACCTACCAACTGACCAACCCACCGATAAACCCAGTGACCTATCCACCGACTCATTCGGGAAGCAAAATATGTGGCTAGGGCTAGAATTTTTGTTTTTACTTGCAGATGCAAGATTTCTTTGTACACCTAAGAATGTCTGTCTGCCTCAATCTGCACTACATAAATTACCCAATTTTCAAACTAACCACTGAGATTCGAACCTGAACCATTCACTAATATGACTTCCAAGTTGCTGGATTACAGGAGTGCGTCTAGCTCCTAATATAAAGCCCATATTTTAAGTCATTTGTTAGAAGTTTAAACTATATACTATATATACATATTTATTTTATTTTACTTAGAATAGTTTTTTGTACATTTGCTTATTTTTTTTACAAGTGTTTTTAATTTTATAAATAAAATAAAATTTTAATATAATGTAGGATTCAAATTTACCGAAACAAAATTTAATTTAGTTCGAAGAATTCGACAGATAGAGCATGACAACATCAAATGTATTGAAGTTAGCTTTCTAGATGTATGTTGAATTTGACACTGTATTGTAAGTTGTAAGGAATGAAATGATGAAATGTGGCAAAAACTACAGAAAGTATTGGGCAGGTACAGATATTTATTTTGAAAAACTATCTATATTATATTTAAAATAGTACTTGAAATAGTGAAATAAAATTACTCTGTTATTTTAGACAATGTATTTTTATTTTATTTATGTCTAAGTATCAAATTTATTTT
>JARJEC010012252.1:0-18019 GCA_030264575.1 Tachinus sp. AB-2021 | reverse complement strand
CTTGTAAGTAGTGTCATTTGTAAATAATTATTTACATTCGAATGCGCTAAGTTATATTTTAAAGCGCGACAACCCCGTTCTCCCTACGGGGTACTTCATTAGTTGAAGCGCTGGAAAATACCTAACGTGTGAGATTTGTATGGGACATTTTGACCAACAGATTTATTAATTAAAAGTTGTTGAAATATATGTTTATAAAAAATATAACATTTTTTTTAATTTACAATAATTATAATAAAATACACAAAAAAATTTCTACTACGGCACAAAAAGAAATTATGTAAATAAAATTATAGAAATTAAATCAAAATATCACATAACATAAATTTGTCATATAATACACACGACATTGTCACAGTCAATGCTATTATCAGTAGTAATACCACAAGAGACTGAGAATAATGCAAGAATAATTCAAGTTTTTTTGAAAGTTTGTTCGCCCTCTCGATTATTGCCAAACTTGAGAAAAAACTCAAAATTATTTTCGATTACTTTCAGTCTCGTGTGGTATTATGGGCGAAACAAAAACTGTTATTTCACGGTGCAACAATTCCGTAGTTTGCGTATTAATCGTCATCGGCATTTTTTAAATTGATTATTATATTCTTATTTGATCAACCAATCAGTAAGCATTATTTTGTAAATAATACATTATATATTTAATCAACTGTAATACACACAAGGTTGATTTTACACCAAAGTAAATTTTTGAAGTGAAAGCTCTTATACTGAAGTGAGTCCGAAAATGCAGAGAATTAAAATGTAAACCCATTAAGGGAAACAGGTGGGGATACAGGCAATGACAAATGAGAATGAGTTGGACTAGAGAAGCTTGCATTCTCAGAGTGTCTGTGCATAAATAAAAAGTATGACACTGAGCTTGACATTTAATTATAAAGAATAAAATATATTAAAAATAAAAGATTTTACGTCTACTGTGTGTTCCCGCACACTCACATTTTTTGTTTTTATGTAATTCAAACCTATTTCCCAAAAAAAAAATTATTCTCAAATTAATTTCGAATAATTTTCTTGTGAAAAGGGTTTTTTTTTGCTAAAGAAAATACCCGGTAAAAGATCCACCTCTTGTGTATTCATTCCCGAAATAGTATATGATATTACTAGCAGTTGAACAACGTTATTTTATATTGAGCTCGCGATCTGATATTAAACTACATACAACAAAAGCGAAAAGTTTTATTGTCAGAATTATAACTTTTTACATAATTACTGATGATAAAAATGACTGACTAAAGACAAAACCGCCATACATTGGTTCATAATTTTCACTAATATAAATATAATGTAAGCAACCATATTTACGTATGAAATAATTATAATATGGATTGACATGTAACGACACACCAGTACAATGTATATATAAAATTAAACTTAATATAAATAAATTAATTCTTTTGGTTTTAAGTAATTATGTAATATAAAACATTCATGTTATATAATAGCCAGAATGAACACAATTTTGATGATGTGCATATACAATTTTGAAATAAATATTTCATTAAGCAATTAGATATTATATTTGGTAATATATTAGTTGTTGGCGCCATAATTTTGTCGAAATTATGAGTTTTTAATCAAATTTAGTTAAAATTTTATTCGTTTACTGAATTTTACTGTGCAAGTGTGCGAATGTGAGTGAGTTTTTGATGTAAAACATCTAATGGCGCGGTAGAACAAAACTTGCCATCTTCACATTGGTAATCACGCAAGACTCATCAGCATAAAGTTTGCACAAAAATTACGAACTATATTAGTGACAGTGACAAACAATATCAATACAGTGACAATATGGAGCACGAAAATGCATAGCTTCCTAAAAATGGAATTTGATGTTTTATATCTACCAGATGTCCCGCAATGGCTTCACTTCTTTTGCAAAGTGGATTTTGATGTTTTACATCTACCAGGTGTCCCGCAATGGCTTCACTTATTTAGCACAAATTGCAAGTTTAACCCTTTTCACCACGGCAAAAAATGTATACGAATCCCCACGGATAGGTACACTTTACTTACTACCGCATAACTGAAATGTTTAACTAGTTTTGGGCGACATCTTAAAAATCCTTATTAATAATCTATTTGTTTTTAAATAACAAAATAGTGGTTTAATAAATTAGTTTGTTAATAAATAATGTTAATTCTGTAAATAAAATATTGTATGACACTATTGTGCAAATTTGTGTAAAAAAACAAATATTCACACACTTGCATCATAAAAAAGAGTTTATACTTGTTGTAATCATAATATTTTGTTTCAGAATAAATAAAAATGATATCGTGGTTATGCGATTATTCTATTTCTATAGCGATGTGCAAATATTTTTACAAAGACTTGGTGGAGTGGTTCCTCATATTAAACCAGAATATTTATTACCTTATGAAGAATACTGCAACTATAAAAAACTTATTAATAAAATATCAGTTCCATCTGATCGCTTTTACTTACGAAGTAAGCAATGCTGGTTGGATTTATTATTGCAAACTTATAAATGCGTAGTTTATAAGCGCATGCCTATAAATTTGACATCAGCTTCATCCTCAATTAGTTTTAAAAAAAGTGTAGCTAGTAATAATTATAGCAATACTGGTTTTAATAATGATAATATATACAGTACTGAGGGAATAATGATTATGAATTGGTTAAATAAACATTTAAAAGATTATAAAGACTATATGATAAGACATATATGTACACAACCGTCCGGTGATCATTCATGGTTTTATCAAAAGACTATTCAAAATTATGACATTGATCTTTCGGATGGATTGGCGTTTTGTGCTATTACGTTACATTATTGTCCATATCTGAAAGAATATTTGAAAGGAATGCACGAAGAACCTTTAAATGACGAAGAAAAATTTCACAATGCATATTTGTTAATAAATGCATGGGAAATGCTGCGCATACGATTTCAGTTGCAACCAACACATTTAATTAAACCAAATCAACTGCGAATGTTTTTCTTTTTAACCTACATGTATGAATTTTTAATATACATTAAACCAAAAGAAGGATTGCAATTTACCGCTCCTCTATGTTCAACAGCAACTGAGCATATTTATATATCAAATCAAAATAAACAAACTATCAAATATTTTGTATATTTTTTTGGCAACACCGATGGAGTTTTTACGCTTTCTAGCAATAAAATATCGCTATTACCAGATAATGCTTGTCAACTAGCCATAACATATCATGCAAAATTTTTGAGAAAGGCTCAAGCAACATTAATATTAAGTGGCGAATTTAAAGGACGTCGTTGTATGCAAAGCAAAGCTTTTAATTTATTTGCTACGCCTCAATTAACAAATCCAATTAAAGTGATCAACTTGGATTCAACATTATATCGTAGAAAAAAATTTTGCTTGGAAATGTTGGTACCATATAAAGAAAAAACTGAATTTAATTTAGTATATACAACAGTAGATGTCAGCAAATATGAAGATCCTTCAGAAGTTCCCCTTCAAAGTTTTAAATCTAATAGTACCATGGCAAGAATTATTTTAGATAGACCGTCATTTGAAACTACAAATAGAGGAGAATTGAAAATGTGTGGTTGGGTTTGCAGCATAACTAATAATGAAAGAATAATACATACCTTTGGCAAAAGTCCAATTGGAGATTTTTACATTGTTATTGCTGTTAAATGTAAACCAAAAAACACTTCTTCCATAATCAATCTTAACTTGTCAATAATATTTGCTACAGCAAATTGTATTTGCAAGAAAAAGCATCCACCTAATGTGAAGTGCCCAAGAAATATCATCATTAAAGTGCCATCACGAAATGAAATTATGTGGAAATGTATTATGGCACAATTTCTTCAAGATGCAGATGAAGCTGATATGGAGTTTTGGCAAGCCAATAGAGGTATGTAATTTTTATATAAAAATATTATACTTAGATGGGTGACCGCATGGTCCCCGGCACCTTTAACCATTAAATATTTTAATTGTTTGATATCGGAGGCAGATTTCTGGAGTAACAAGCTTTAGCTCAACACACTCACAACCTATGTGAACACGGATGAAAGACCTCGATGTCGATGACATGTTTATTAAAACAAATATAAATACTACTATATTAAAACTAGGGTCAGTTTACTATGATTAAACGGCGCGTGTAAACTCAATAATTAATCGCATTAGTTGTTCATATGCTTCATACATGTATGTGTTTTTCTACAGCAACAAGTCGCAATAAATCATAAGTTTGCGATTGGTTTAACATGTGCGTTTAGACGTTTAGTTAGATCGTAAATAAAGAAATTTCTAATTTAAATGCAAGCTTTTGGTTGGCGTAGACAGGCTTATACAGGAGAATTGATAAATGACAATTAATAGTTATTACGGTATCAAGGGTGTTGTTAGTAAAGTAACAATACCCGCACGCCGACAATGTACAGCCCAAGAGCCTCTGGGCCGATGGTTGTACGTCGGCTGAAGGATTAGATATTTGTGTCATTATTCTATTTTAATGTCCTGGTAGGACATAATATAACTATCGGTTGTGTTTTGGCCAGTGATATTACTAAAAATTAAATCGATCGTTATCAGTAAAATTCTAAATTTAATTAATGTTTATAATAAATAAAAGTTTTTTCATGAAATAATCTTGGCAAATACAACTCATTTATTTTAATGATGATCGCACATTTGTTCTCTTTTTTGGGATAAATTACGTTGCTTTAGGAAACGCTTGTGTGGTTTTCAAGCAACATTTCTCAAAATCAAACAATTTTAAAATGCAATAATCATCAGTACACTCGTTGTATAACTAATGAAAATTAAATTTCAACGTCAGTGTCATATTTTTTTATACAATAATAATAGCATTAATTTATAGTATTTGTTTAATAGTTTGAGTTTATATTGCTTAATATTATGCTTGTCAGATTTATTTAGAATTGTGAATTAAAATAAACAGACATTATACATTTCATAAATCCTTATTACTCAATACATCTGCTTAGATATGTGGGGGTCTCAAAAAATGTGTTATAGCAACCTTATAAAATAATTTGTATATATAAAATAAATATACATTTGTTTTCAATATAATCATTTTATATTAACTAAAATTATAATTGGTCTGTTTAACCTCTAAGTCAAACTAATATAGTGTTTACCGAGATGAAACTAGCATTAATTGTTATAAACAATTGATGCTAAATACGAATCAATAGGTCTGCTATTGATTCGTAAGATATTGTAAAACTAGCGTTGTTTCTCGCACTTGGAACAAAGTTGATAATAATTATAATTAGTCACTTAATTAAAAGTAATTCGACCGAGAATCAGTTTTGTAATAAAATTAGAACAGTTTTACAATTTGACACAAAATAAGTTTAATTATTATTTACCAAGAATTAATATAAAAAATATTTTTTAGATTCTATTATTGGTATCGATCTACTCAAAAGGATATTAAACGATAACAAGTCTGGTATAAATGATGAGATGCAGTATATATTCAAGAGGAAGAATAAATATGATATAAACAGTAACAATAAACAGGTTATTTTACAACCGCAATTGGAAATTTGCAATACGACGGCGACAACAGATACGACTAATATGGTTGTCCACTTGACCACCAATATAGATTCATTTTTGTTTACTATGATGTCGATTGATGGTTTAGAATTTAGAAATTATAAAGTCGTCATTACCTATGATAGAGAATAATGTAATATCCGTAATATACAATATTTATATTATATAATAAACTATTTACATTCAAAATAGATTTGTGCATTCTTTTAATTTTTTACATTGTCACGGAAATCAACTAGAATTTACACCACCTTGAATTTGATGTGTATTTGTTGAAAATTACTTCTAATACATAAATTTGATCAAGCATGAACTGTGACTGCCATATGAATTACAGAAATTTATATTGCAATTTCTCTTATATTTCCTGTCGTTTCGATTTACTTACTGTGAAATTGTTCTGAAGTTGTTGACTATTGAGACTTGTTGACAATTTCTAGGTTTCTAATATTTTATATTTGCGAAGAGATTTAAATGAAATTACAACTTAAAACATTATTAAAAATCAAAATAATTAAAAAAACTTAATATCAAATTATTATAAAATTAATAATTCTATAAAACTCTGCCTACTTAAGACTGTTCATTCTCACGTAACTTAGTTCTCGGTCGAAATATTTTCTATTTGTCCCTGTATCTAACTCGCGCGTACAATATTTCCTCCGATGATTATTTCAGACGTGCCTAAATGCCCAGTAAGTATTAAAGAGTCTTGCTACCTAGTTTTAACATATCAGAAACATGCTAACGCTGATACGCAAATGCTTGCTTATTTTACGGGATAACTTCTTCAGATTTTTAGAATCACTAGACGATACGTTATTAAATGTATCCAAATTTTCAAAAAAAATAAATTTTATGAGAAAAGTTGATGTAAACTTCTTAAACTTTGATCATGCTTTTTATTATTATCTTATAAATATGAACAAATTACATAAAGGAAATATTAGTTATTTATTATATTTACTATTTAATTTAAAATAAAAAATCATGAATGTAGGAGCAATTGCGAATGAAGTAAACACTTAGAAACCAATGTTATATGCTAAATAAGTCCCACTAATGAAAATGTGGAAACACACAATGTGTGTGTCTTTTAGTGAAACTTTTAAAAGTTATCTCGTAATATAAGCAAGGGGCAAGGACTCTTAATACGAAGCATATCCAGAAAGTAAGTTCCGCTATCTTTTTTTTTACTGCGTCAGCACGTGTATGACGCATATGCACGTGCCCTAAGTCACTGAGTGAAAGAGAAGAATATGACTCATTTTGAGCTCGCTGTGTGTTGTGTGTGTGCTTTCTAGTGCTTGTTTAGAATGACGGCGCTGATGAAAATCCCGTCGCTTATAAAATTAATCAAGGCAAATGGTTAATGTGTGACGATTAAGCATTTGAGCTGTGCAATACAAAGAATAAGGGCCAAGGAATGCTCACAAACTGTATTGTTTTGATTCATGACAATGCCCGATTTTACACTGCAAATGTGTCAACTCCTACATGGCTATAACTGGGACCAGTTTGCCTATCCTCTGTACAGCTATCACCTTGCTCCTAGTGACTATCCTCTCTTTTTACTCTGAAATTGTATCTTAATGGTCAACGATGATGATAAGCTCAAAAAACAAGTTACCAATTGTCAGGTAAAAGGCATCCAAAAACTGATGCCACGCTATATAAATGCCTTCAAAATGGTGGAAGGTATTTTGAAAAATAGTTTAAAGTTTGTGGATTGTTTTGCAGTAAATTGATTTTTTAGTATTAAACGGAACTTACTTTCTGGATATACCTCGTATTAGATTCACAGCGTCAGTTCACAGAATATATACAAAATTATTAATTAGTATTTTTTATAACTACAGAGGACATAAAATACAAATTGTCATTGATACTGCGTTATGTCGGTATGTCAAAAACTGAAAACACTAGAAATTGACTACATACTCGCGATATACGAGTCTTTTTGCCGTTCTACGCGTTCTATTGGCCCGTTATATACATTTTGCTGGACGGCAGAACTGATTGTTTTGGTTACAATGGCGCCATATACTTAAAAATGGATTTTTGACACACGAAATATTTCATTATCAACTACAAAACAAAAAATGAATTTACAAAAAAGTTCTTTTCTAAAATATACTTTAAAGATACTTTATTTCCTTTTAGATATGAATTAATATAAATGTTTCATGATAAGATATATAAAAACTTGTTTTATTTATTAAAAAGCAATATCACATAGTAAAGGCTACCACTATTCAAGTTTTATAATATACAACGCCTTTAATATAAAGATGTAGTTCTGATAAATATCTTTAACATAATGTTCTTATCCTCGGCAAAATTAATTACTCTCGTATCGTATACATAAATTAATCCATTGCAAACGATATTGTATTCATTAAATATCGCATAAACTAAGACGTTGGATCGAGTTTCAGCTGGTTCAATACGTTTAATAATCCCGTGCAAAACTAAACACGTACCTATATTCCAAGTTGTTTTCGATAAGTAAACAAAGTTTCCCGTTCTATATATTTAATATGGGGCAAAATCAGATATTTGACACATAAGAAGTTTTCAGTAAATCTCAAGAAACTTACTAAGACATTTAAAACTTACCAATCAACTTGTAGTTTTAATACAAATATTGTGTTTATTTTAAATTTTTAAAGTAAGCTTGTATTCAGAAATCTCTAATTAATTACAAAAAATATGTTGTTATCGAAACAGCACATGTTTGGTTTTGCATGTAAGCCTTGCAAATGTCTGCTTATGCATCTACGTGAATAGCAATATACGTTTGGTTTTAAATCTCCATATTAATGGTATCTATATCTGAGAAAATAGATTGACATAACTATTTACATTAAAATGTGTATCTTCTAAAGAAATCTGTAAACGACTCAAATTGATTATTATATTCATTACAGTTAGATACTTAGATATTTTAAGCTTTATCTTTGGATGTCTTTTGTCAGCATCAGAATAGCTTTAAAAATTCCATTCTAAAAAAGTAGAGCTTCTTTTTATTGATTTAAATTTTGTTTAATGATTTATTAAATTATGTTTTGTACAGAATATCTCTACAGTTCAAGTTACTATAGTAATAGCCTAGATGGGTCCGCCACGTGTTAAAACTTTAAACTACTGCAACCTTGACTTGCTTAGATAGAGTTGTAATTCGTTGAAGTTTTGTAAACTTTTAATTTAATATAATATAATTATACTGAAAATTATAAGTCAACGTTAGTGTCATATTATTATTTATGCCCGGCCATCCCGGGAATGCACGCGTCCCCAGTCCAACTTATTTGCATTTGCCACTGCCTGTATCTCCACCCGCTCCCCTTAATTACTGTACTGCTTCTTCGGACTCACTTCAATATAAAAATGTTTACTTCCAAAACCAATTTTTTTTTATCGATAACTGTATATGTAGATTAAAGTATGGTCAATATAAGAATTGATAAAAATTTTAAGCAGTATCTTATTAATGGTTTTAATAAAAAATTATTTGTCAAACTTATTTTTTTTATTTGTAGAACATTATTCCATTTTTCGTCTTTGTAAATACACCTAGAACTTAGCGACTTTGAAATAGATCAAATTGTGAGACTACGAGAAGAAGATGTATTATTTCTATCAAATATTTCTAAAAACGTTTTAGCAAATATTTTATAAATTAGTTTTTCAATACACAATGTTTTAATCACATTTCTAGATGGTTTATTAATTTTTTTACTGCAGATTAATTATTATAAAAATTAATATTTAAAATCCCATGATGACTAAAAATACTTTGCACTATTATTTTTATGAAAGTTCAATTGAAATCATCCAACATATTTATAAAAGCATCAATAAAAACTGATTCAAATGTTTATAAATAAATTTTTATATTAATAAAAATTGAAACAATTGTTTATATTAATAAAAATTGAAACAAAGTGATTAACGCAAATAATAACACAACTAAAAATTAATATTTTAATTAGCAATTTCTGGACACTTTATATTAATACATATTTTAAACTAATATTAGAATTAATTATCCACACCCGATTTTTATATTGAGATCCATTTTAATTATATTTGTTGCATATTTATTCCAAGGTTAATAATCAACCCAGTAACATTTTAATTTAGCAATTTGCATACAATTTTATTGTGGTATATTTTATATTATTGAAAAAATCTAATTAAAAAGTGCGGATATAATAAATTTATTTTATTATTATTAAATAAAATTTAAATATTTTTTCTAAATTCTATTGGTCCAATTGTAATATAGAGTGGTTACAGTCATCTGATTTAGAGAAAGATGCCTCTTATGTATTTACACGGAAACGGGGTAACTCAAGGACAATAATATTTTTTGGACGTTGAGTTAATTGCGCATAGCAGATCTAAACGTTCCGCTTAAACTAATAGAATGAAGGGCGTTCGAATGGGAAATTATGTATATATATACATACTATAATAAAAATCTTACATAAATCAGGCGATGTTTAAATACTAAAGTGGCTTCAATCCTGGAAACACACTCGTTGCAATTCGCAAGAAGCGAAGACGCACCTTAAGATTCACAGCAGTAGTAGTAGCTGCAGTGCTTTTATAATACACAGGTGCACAGTACTAAAGTGATATAATTAAGTTTTGTTAACCATGGATAGTCAACAATTTCGCGAATTTGGAAAAGCAGCTGTTGATTTTATCGCAGATTATTTTGATAATATTAGAGACAGGTATGTTTATATGATAAATATATAACTTTGAAATTAAAAATAATCTTTTTCTGCATTTTATTGTAAAATAGTCAAAGTGACGAACAAATTTAATACCGCATAAAAAATTAAATAAAATCATGCAATATTATATTTATATATTTCAATACAAAGCAATAATATTTTTATAATAAAATTATGTTTTGCTTTGTCAGCACTTTTTTATAATAATTGCGCATTCATTATTTGCAATCTATCATTTATTTAACTATTATATTTTGATAGGAAATGTGTGTGTTTAAGAAATTTGTAGTATGCACATTAATTTGTATTTTTATATATTAAACTTTCCAATTAAAAAGCTATTTATTATGTCTGTCAAATAACTATTCCAATAAGTAATCTGATATTAATTAACATCCGTGTTAGTGGAAATATATTAAGTAATAAATTATGCCTGTTTTATACTATAGGATATTTTCTTATTTCTTAAATATAATTGTGATTAAATATATTTAACTTTTTTAAAATTATGATTTTATTAGTAAAACAATTTAAATATTGATATCACATTAACATTTTGAATATTTTAAATTTTCGAAAATATTTCAAAAATGTATGACAGAAAATTTGTTTTTTTTAACAATATTAAATATTATAGAGCAGCAATTTAATTTTTTTAATTCAAAAAAAATTATTTCATATTATCTGTCAAATATTCGGCAATTTTTTCGCAAATGTTGAAAAAATATAATTTTTTTATATTTAAGAAAAATGTTAAATTTTTATTTACTGGCTGACATAAGATTCAATTTATCGAATGAACAGATTTAAAACAAATGAATAAAAAAATATAACAAAATTAATAAGTTAATAAAAAGTTTTCTTTTATAAATTTTTTTAAAAATATATAATATATTAAAATAATAAAAATGCATTACAGTAAAGAGATATTAAATGTGAATATAAAAAAAAATAAAAAAAGAATACAAAAATTAGGTCACTTAAATTAGTAATATAATAGTATAGTATAGTTTAATTAAAACATTTTTTGTTATTTTTATTATTTATATTGTTATTTATATTAATTATGAAAAAAGAGGAATTTTGCAAATTTAAATTGTTATCGAAAATTAAGATTTCTTATAAAATATTTAATAAACATTGAAATTTTTATTAGAAATTGAAAATGTTGATGTTTGCTAAAAAACAAATTGAAAATTAAAAATTATTTTAAAATATTTTTTAAGAAAAAACTTGTTTTATAAAATATTGACTATAAATTATAATTTTTATCAAAATAATGAAAATGCAATTATGACAAAGTAACTAATTAAAATGAATAATTTTACGAGCTATTTAACATAAATTTAAATTAAGCATTTGTACCACAGATTTTTTTATTACTATTATATTATTTTACGCAGCATGCAGGAAACTGCCAATAAAATAGCAATATAATTAATTCTTTCGATTTTGAATTAAAATTAAAACAATAAAATAAATTAAATGTAATATAATATCTAAAGTTATATTATTTTAACTCGGCATACACAGTGGGATTTAACAAACCCCAGCGACTTTAAATATAAAAAATAATAGAAAATGGTACCTTACAAAAGCGTGGTTTTTTCTTTCTAAAATTTATCATGCTATACATTTTTCGATGTCGCCTGAGTCTTGAATCAATTTCTAAAGAAGTAATATTTGAGTGTCACGACTTCACCAACCTTAGTACTTGGTGTCTGTTATACTTATGGAGTATATGGAGTTTGCTTAGTTTTTTTTTCCATAAACGGTTAGAAATGTAGGCTGTGAACACCTCAATTGAGGGACAAATGTAAATCATGTAATTTTTATGACATTTGGGAAACTTTATACACAAAGTTTCTTAAGTGTCAAAATAAAAGCCGCGTAAAAAAATTGTGCCGGTTAGGAAAAAAATACTATTCAAAGTTTGCCAAGAAAATGCGCTTACAGACTTTGCTCGCAGTCTGCAAGAGAGCACTTTTTACCTGGGTTTGAAATATACTATTACAAACTCTTTTTTATTTATATTATTTTATTGTTATATTAAGAACATTAAGAGTTAGTTATTCAGGTTTTGTTTTACATTTTCAACAAAATCTTGTGTTGTTGTGAACTTTTTGCAATTTTTTTATAAAAATATAAATAAAACTTTACAGATTTTTTAAATATCTTTGTGGATCTAATTAATTTTTGTAATAATTTTTTGAAAATAGTTATATACAGTTATTTTAGTTAGTTAAGCAGTTGTTTTTAGTGTTTTTTATATTTTTGAATTTTTTTATAACAAAATAAATAAATATTCACAACTATTTTTATGTGAATATATAACTGCAGATTTATTTAAAATGAATGAAAATATGTTTTATAAAAAATTATTTAATAAATTTTTTTTTAATGTAGTGTGGTTTGTTAAATCCGGACTTACCTCAATATAAAAGTTTTCACTTCAAAAATAACAAATTTAGTTTCATTAAGTTAAAATTTATAAAATACATATAATATACGTGACATATACGTATATTATATGTATTTTATAAATAAATTCTTTGAAAATTAATAAATAGTAAGTAGCTAATTGGCAGTTGGGGCAATAACATTATTTAATAATTATTATAAAACATTTATGTTTATTATTGGCTAATCACTTTCAGTTTCAGTTCTGAATTTAATAAATTTACAATACTACTATTACTGAATAACAATACTATAACAAAAATGGATTTAAAAAAAATTGCATTCGTTGTCATTCATGAAATAAATATGATTGATAATGACTGAAGGTCGAAACTTAAAACCATTCACAAATAAATTATAAAATTGATGAAGTACGGATTTTTTTCACATTTCTTTTTTTTATTAAAAAATATCTATCTTTAAATGAAAGGTATTATTGCTTTTGTATTACTTTTTTATATGTTTAAATTTGATAGAAATACAATTGATATTGTTAGCAGAACTTACACTAACCGAAATTGTTAGGTTAATAAACACTAACATAACTATTCATAGCAATCTTAAGACATATATTAATTACTACAGAATTATTTAAAAATAAATATTTCTCTTTGGATAAGTAACTTTTATTGCAAAAGTGAAACTATAATTATCATAAATATAATAGGAAGCACAATTCTCTATTAATATCATGTAATTAAATCAAATTTGGAAACAAATGAATGAGAATGTAAATATTCACATTTGTTGGGTCATTTCTCCCAGATGGAAGTCAGGCTAAACTTTATATGCTAATATTGCTAATTCATTTATATTTTTTATGTTTTTGATATGAAAATGTGATTGTGAATAAATTGTAGTCGCAAAAAATTTGCTATGTCCTATATATGTATGTATTTGAAGTGCTGAGCTGTCACAAATCATTTTAAAAAAGATTTAAATCATAAGTCATAAATCAATTTTATAATAAAAATAATTTAAGTTATAAATCATAAATTAATTGCAAAATAAAAATGATTAAGTCATAAATCATAAATCAATTGCACAATAAAAATGATTTAAGTCTTAAGTCATTTTTTATTTAAACCATTTTGTTTAAATCTTAATAATCAATAATAACAAAAATTCTTATGTTTAAAGTGTAACTTATTTCATTTAAATTATTTTATTTGATTTAAGTCATATCTATTTTATTTAAGTCATCTATAAATAATTTAAATCATTTTATTTGATTTAAATATTGTCCAAGTGAAAGTTTATTTATTTGTATCTTGTCAAAGTCAATTTGAAGACAATTTAAATCAACACTTAAATCAAGATTTAAAAACGATTTAAAATCAAATGATTTAAATAAAAAAATGACGATTTAAATCATTTGGAATCTGACAGCTCTAACCGACTGACCAATTTTAATTTATCCACTTTAATATTTCAAAAATATGCATCATACAAAAAAATGATTTGAACAATATTGTATGTCTCAAATGATGTGAGTGACTGAGTGACTATCTTTTAATTAATTTTAATTTTGTTTATTGAAATATGTTTTAAAAAAATCTACCCGGCTATGGGATTTTTGATTATCTGAATAAGAAATCTCTTTGCTTATGTCTAAACAAGAAGATAAAATATGGGTTTTTTAAATGTCAATTGCACGAAAAAATGACAACTAATAGAAAAGTAATTCAATAACAAAGCATTATATACATAAATATATGTATACAAGTAATTTTCTTAATTTTCATTATTAAAGACACAATTGTTTAAGCCGTGAGAGTCAAAAACGTCTGCAAAAACGTCAAAAATGTTGATTGAACTATATAGTATACAGATTCACAAAATTCTAGTACAAGTATTTATATTTTGATTGCTTATCGCTACATTTAAGTTTAAAAGCAAGAAGCTTAAATAAGTTCTTGTATTAATGTAATCTTGGTATTCTTACGTAAATGAATAACAAAAACATGATTTTTTTACGTTTTTTACGTTGAATTTAAATTAGGATGAGGATGAAAACGACCTGACATAACCTAATATATTTTTAACACTTTTAAAAATAGTGTTAAAGTCGAAATCATGTTATATATTCAGAAACAATATTTTTAACATTACTACGTATGAACCTAAGATAAATTACATTATATATATATATATATATATATTTGTAAAGTCTAAATCGTATGAGCAAGTGCAATTGGAAGCCAAAGCTAGTGTATATATTTGCATTTTGGGTCTTTTGTCCAATTTTAGAATAGCTATTTTTAATTTAATCTATAAAAATAACTTTGCATTACTAAACAACATTTTAGCCCTTAAAAATTACTATAACAATAATGGTTAATACATATTAATATAAGATATTGTTTCTTGTTAAATGAGAAAATTTTTAATTACATTTTTACATGACTTTTTCTTATAAATAAATGATATAATTTGAATAAAATATTCATTTCTGCAGTAATTACAACTATAACATGGTTTCAATCAGAATGAATTAGCAATTAAAAGTATTATTAACCAGCAATAGCTAAGAATAGATAGATTTTTATTCTATTTGTTATACATAAATCAATAATACAATCCACATGTAGGTATGTATTCCTCCGTCTCACGTGTTAATAAATTCTTACGCATGACTTTGTCTATGTAGTATTTATATTGGGAATAAAATAATTAATCTGTTAATAAATTTACTTGAAGCAGTTAATTTAATAGAACATGGATGTTTAAAAAGATATATGTAATTTTACAATACAATTACTGTCGATCAGATCTGAATAATAATTTCATTAACAATTTACATATGTTAATTTGGCATGGAAATTGTACGTATAATTGATGCAGTAAAAGTGTATAATTATAATCAGACCAGGACTACACAATGTCAAGGTGAATCCGTTCTTTATATGAATAACCGATAGAAAGGAAATATAGTTGAAGTTGTCGAGATTGTTTAGAGATAAAGGAAAAAAATTAAAAATGCAATATTTTATTATTAACCCTCAAAAATGTATATTTGTTGTACAATTAAATTACAATTAAATAAAAATGACTTGATGGTACAAGTCATTTTTATTTAATTGTATTGTAATTGTTTATAATTACGATTTGGAAAAACCACATTCTCTTATTAAACAAATATCTGGGTATATGGATGAATGTAAAATTGACGATAATGAGGTTTCTATTAATAAATATAGTTAAATAATTATTAATTTCAAATTATTTTTATTTATTATTATATTATTTTTAAATTGTATAAAATAACACGTGATATATTATTTTCAGAGATGTTTTGCCGTCCGTTCAGCCTGGATATTTGCAGCCTCTAATACCCACAGAAGCCCCAGAAAAAGGAGAAGAATGGCAAAATATTTTGAAAGACATGGACCGAGTTATTATGCCTGGTATAACACACTGGCATTCACCAAATTTCCATGCGTATTATCCTACAGCAAATTCGTATCCTGCAATTGTTGCAGAAATGATGAGCGCAGGACTTGGAGTAATTGGATTTAATTGGGTAATTATAGAATTACAACTACCACATTACAAATAACTAAAATTTCAGCACCATATCATACCTCCAATAAAATGGTTTTACTTATTGCAACCTGTAAAATAAATAATTAAGACATTATTTAGTGAACCACCAAGTAGCGTGTTAGAAAACGCAAAGACTGATGAGTTTGGCCTCCCGAGTTTCTTCCTTCCAATAAGAAGAAACACTATTAATGTGTTGTCTGTTTATTGCGTACACCATAATACTTCAATAATCCAGTTTGGAATTTTCAACCTCTATGTCGATGGTTAACTTTGTACCAAAACGAAACCTGTATTACCATTACAAAATTAATTTTTCAGTTTCTATTAATTGCTATATATGTACATATAACCACAATAACATTTCAGATAGCTAGTCCGGCATGTACGGAATTAGAGGTTGCAGTTATGGACTGGTTAGGAAAACTTTTAGGATTACCGGAAGAATTTCTGAATGGATCTGAAGGACCTGGAGGAGGTGTTATTCAGGTAATAAATTATCGTGGCAGTTAATTTGTAATTAAAAGCAGCACTAGTATTAAAATGTAGTTTTGAAATTAATTTTTATTTTATATTTTAGAGCACAGCTAGTGAAGCAACATTAATAGGTCTTCTGGCAGCCAAAGAAAGAGCAGTCCGTGCTCTTATAAAAGAACATCCTGATTGGACTGAATCAGTCATAAAAGGAAAATTAGTAGCATATAGTTCAGATCAATCAAATTCGTCTGTTGAAAAAGCTGGTTTAATTGGTTCCATGAAAATGCGACTGTTGCCCAGTGATGATGAAGGCAAACTTAGAGGTCACACGTTAAAAGAAGCAATGGACGAAGATCGTGCAAACGGATTGTTACCATGCTATGTTATAGCCACATTGGGAACAACACCAACTTGTGCTTTTGATGACTTGGAAGAATTGGGACCTGTATGTCAAGAAGCCGGTGTTTGGATGCATGTGGATGCTGCATATGCTGGCTCTGCGTTTGCTTGTCCTGAGTACAGATATCTCATGAGAGGCGTCGATTATGCAGAGTCTTTTAATTTCAACCCTCATAAATGGATGTTGATTAATTTTGATTGTTCCGCATTATGGGTTAAAAATGCCAGATATTTAGTGGAAGCATTTAATGTTGAGCGAATTTATCTTAGACACAAACATGAAGGTTCGACTCCAGAATATTTACATTGGCAAATACCGTTAGGACGTAAATTCCGCGCATTGAAAATATGGTTTGTGCTTAGAAATTATGGAGTTGAAGGTATACAGAAACATATACGTCACCAAATTGCACTAGCAAAACATTTTGAAGGTCTCATCAGAAAAGACGACCGATTTGAAGTATGCACTTCCAGTATGGCTTTAGTTTGCTTTAGATTAAAAGGCGACGATACTTTTACTAAAGAGCTACACGATCGTATTTTAAATAGTAAGCATTTATTTGTAGTACCTTGTAAGTTCAGGGGAAAATACGTAATACGGTTTGTGGTGACGAGTAGACTCACGGAACAGGAAGACATGGAATATGGCTGGAATGAAATCATTAGTCTTACTAATGATATTGTACCAAAAAGCATGATCAATTATGAGAATACTAAGAATAAAATGTCTGACATGCATATGACTTGCCCTATGAATTCTACAAACCTCGTTGAAAAATCTAAATAATAATTTTATGATATTCATAAATGTAATG
>JARJEC010012241.1:0-36314 GCA_030264575.1 Tachinus sp. AB-2021 | reverse complement strand
CGCACACGCACACGCACACGCACACGCACACGCACACGCACACGCACACGCACACGCACACGCACACGCACACGCAAACGCACACGCACACGCACACGCACACGCACACGCACACGCACACTAACACCTGTTAGAGGTCCACACGTATATTTCCATTTGAATCTCAATTAAAATTTTTGGAATAAATCCAGTACTTTTCCTTATATAGGGAAAAAAGTAACTAGATGACGCATGGCGTACTGAAACTTATCCTTTCTTCCCTCGCACAATTTATACAAAGCGTATATTTTGCAATTTTTAATAAACAATAATCAAGTAATCAATTATTAAGTATGACAATTATACTTCAAGAACATATGGATTTGTTAACCTTACTTAATTTATATGTCAAGTAATGGATTTATTGTATCGTTTTGCATTAAATATGAATTTAATTGCGATTTTTTGAAGAAAATTACTCATTATATACACCAATTTAAGCAATCTTAACCATCTTCCGGGGAGCACATATACATATATTTGCTGGGTGGCAAGGTATTTTGAAAATTTCACGCCCTTAGCTTTACCTTTTTGAGTTATATGTAACACATACATACACACATATATACATACAGGCATGTAAATATCTTCTAGATCAACTCGGAGGGTCTCAAAATAGATATTTCAGTTGAAATCTTGATTTTAAAATTTTGAGGTAGGACCTATACTCTTCCTTTAGGAAGGATAAGTAAAAACAGTTAAAGAGGAATAAATTAAAATTTTACAGAAGTGATTTCTTAAGATACCAATAATTTGTTCATTCCTGTGCGTGTGTGTGCGTGAATTTTTCAACACATTCGCACACGTTATCGATAGAATTATTTGATATGGATTTAAAATGGCGGTTAAATGCTGGTAATATACAGGGTGCTGGGGAAGACGTTGTGTATATAGGGTGAGCCAAAAATTAATCCAAGGTGGCGACCGGAGGTAGTTATCTTTTCGTAGAATAAAAAATGGCAACTGGAAGTGCGAATTCGGTGTTCCAAATAAAAACTCGCACTTGATCTGCTCGCAAGCAATAAACACGAGAAAACCCTTTTTGGTCAGCAATAACAGCAATAACAATCACAATAACAATAACAATTGCGGTCGCGGAAATGGTGAGATGCAACGGCAACAACTTGAAAATTTATATTATTCAATAAAATGCTATTATTTTATATATGTTTCTATTTAATTCTTATAAACATATTTTTTATACAATTTATAAATGACATACAAAAATATAAGTGCATATTTAATTTAAAAAAATATTTCTAGAATCAAAATGACTAATTTATCATTGTTTGCAACATTAACAATAATTAATTGTTTTGACGTATTTATATCGCGGCGATTTTTATCCAAAAACATAAACGTTGTATTTATCACATCGCCGAAACCAGGGATCTCACTTGGTTTGATTTTAAATGTTCTTGGGTGTGTGGTATTGTTCAGATTCATCATTTTATAATCATGTCCAAACAAATATTTGGGTTTGGTGATTAACAAGGTTCCGTTCAGCAGGGGGGTTAGCAATATGTAAGTGGTATTCATTTTTTAGTACACTTGTCGACACCTATAACAGTTCTTTATTGGCGGACGAGGTCCGTCAATATGTGTCCGATCTGTCGAAAGGGTGTAGTGCTTATGGCTGGGAAGTCTTCTTTGGAAATATAAATCAGTTTTACATTTTTCAGGCAGGAAGTCCCACAATCGTTCCAAATCTAGCCCATATAAAGAACGTAAATATTTCTCTGGTAAATATTTAACGTATTCTCCGGTTAACTTGTTCCGATGATTCAAGTCTAAAGCCTTATCAATTTTTTCAATCAAGTTTTTCTTGACATTACTGAATTCACCGTAACTGCAGTCCCGCGAGTTTCCTACACAATTGCTTTTGCAGTTCATAATCACGAATAATTTTGTTTTGTTAACATTCCAAATTCGAATTATTTGCTTTTCCAGTTGGTTTCTTAAATAAGCTTTCTATTGCTTGTCAGACGATGTTGTTATCATCATTATTTGTAACTAACTGTTTATGTTTTATTTTCATTTGCAGTTTTATATTTTAACGCTTTGATGAGTCAATTTTTAGTTTATTTTATCTTGTAGTTTATCGATCTTGTCATTCATGGTGTGATGTCATAAATGTTGACAATTTGGGTCTTTACACTGCCGTATGTTGCCGCCAGACTGTCATCAATGGCCTTAATACGGTCAGTGATATTCAATTTGTTCTCTGAACGTGCACTAATTTTATGCCTGTACTTGAGAATCTTATCATCACAATATTGTTTCAGCTCTCTCTGGTCACTCTTAATTGTCAACAACTTTGATTCGATCATAGGGGGAATAGCATTAATGTATATTTGAATTTAACTATCTAAATCGTTATTTTTTGTATTAATATGGTTTAGATCGGAATTAATTTTGTCGCTTAAATTCTTCGAAATATCTGATAAAGAATTCTTATCTTCTTTAGATTTTTCTAAAAGATTAGTAATTTTTAAGTGGAGGTCGTTGGAAATGCTATCGATGTATAGTTTAGTAGCGGCATCGTTATCATCGATGGGCTCGTTTACATTTTGCAAACGTTTGTGAGGAATACAAAAATTCCCATCGGTCGATAAATTAAAAACACTACCCCGGCAGGACATCTTTTTCAATAACGTTCGATTTGTGCCGTTTGCGAGTACCGTCCAAACTTATCGACGCTCATCTTTAAACTAAAATCCTACCCTGGCAGGACCTCTTTTTGCATAACGTTTGATTTGTACTATTTACGAGTACCGTCCAAACTTATCGACGCTCATCTTAAACTAACTGATATTTTGAGATTTACATGCTTACATTAGCTTTGGGTTATTCCGATAGAGAAGTTGAATAGGGTTAAATTTACAATAAAAAGAAAATACATGATTAAAGTTTTAAAAATAATTTATTACAAACAACTTCATCTAGATTACAATATTCATATAATAATAAACAATTATTCTTAGTTTTCTTTTATGTAGGAAACAGGTTGAAACGTGGCACTTGGCAAAGTTTGGACTGTAAAAATAAATTTAATCTAAAAAATATATAATTAAAACTTACGTTCAATTACATCTTCAGGCTCCAGAATTTTCGGATCCATCTCCTGCATGTAGACATCATCTAGATCAAACCGGTAGTTAAAAAATGTTGCTGCGTCTTTACGTGTTAAACCGCAGAGATCGTCTGGGTTGATGTACACCAATTCCTGTTGTAGATGTCGAGCTCCATTCTTAGTATCCTTGACGAAAGACATTGCAGATTTCTTTGGAGACTCAAATAGATTTAAAAATGCTTTTTTAGCACTCAACTGTTCTTTTTAGGCGCAATTAAACTTCTTTTGAAGTTAGACATTATAAATGATTACTCTATTGTAGAACTGCAACCGGACTGTGCAAATGCTGAAATTACTCTGAAGTTCGTGTGTAGCGTCCCTTGGTGTTGTTGCAATTCTGAGTAGTGGTATTTTATTTTGACCAATCACAACGATTAATCATTAATATTCCTGATAATTTTATGATGCAATTTCCTGTTGCTGCTATTGTTGGCATGATTACGACGATAACAACTTCCTGTCTGCTATGGTACAACACTGGAAAAGTTGTTTTATAATAACAATAAAAACAAATATTCATGTTACAAAAGTATTTTGTGTTCGTTAACTTCTAGCATATTGTTAATAAAATCGGCCAATGAGTTGTCTTCATCTTCACTACTAGATTCGGTCGAAACGCACGGCTTATCAATATCGTTCAACATTATTGATTACAATAATAAAGTTTATATTCTAATGCTTCCGTTTCATAATTTCACATCCGGTGCCTCAAAATTGTTGTTAAAATCGTCAAATGTGTGCGTGCTTTAAATAAGAAATAATGTTCATTTTCAATAATTTTGCGAAAATATACATTTCTCTATAAGATAACATGTAAATCAAAACACAAAATAAATTAGTATTTTTGAATAATAAAATAATTCAGAATGAATAAAATAATACTACGTCATAATAGCAATTTGCCAGAAATTAATTAATACTTGCCATATACCTTATTTTTTATTATTATTGTTATTAAATACTTTTATTTTCGACTCGCGTTTAATACAAAGTGTTTCCGTTCCTAAATGATAAACTGCAAGAATATCCAACTGAGCTAGTGCTCCAAATTGTTATGGATAAATTATTTGATACAACAATTCCTTTTAAATCATTATTTATTAACAAAAAATATACGTCGATTATATTATCTGTGCATGTCCAATAATAAATTAGATGATTTATTAAATAGATTTAAGAGTTATAATCCAAAATTACAATTTACTTTAGAATTGGAAAATAATAATTCAATACCATTTCTAGATACATTATTTATAAAAGATTTTGACAATAGAATAGTTTTCAATTGATATCATGAACCAACATTTTCAGAGAGATACATAATTTTCTATTCAAATCACCTCGTTTAAATAAAAATTAAATACTTTGTTAAGTTGTTTGTTATTTATTTGTAATGTAAATTTATTGTTTCGCTTTTTCCGTGTTCATGTAATTTTAGTTCAAAGATGTCATTTATATATATATATATATATATATATATATATATATATATATATATATATAGGATATATATAAAAGGTGCAAGAATACTTCCTTGTGGTATGACGTAGTCACTATATTTTATTCTACTTAAAAAGTTATTAGTATTTGTTTGTATAGGTCTATTTTCTAAGAAAGTCTCTAGTAAATTAAGTTATTTTCCTTTTATTCCAATTTTAAGTGATTTTTTTATTAGTTTTTTTTGCTTATAGTATCAAATGCCTTTTTCATATCTAGGAACATTGCCAGGTATTCTTTTCTGGAATCAAGTGCGTTATATAAATTGTGTACTATATACTGCAGACCCTGTACCAGTTTATTTTTGAAATGCATATTGTCGCGTATGGATAATGTTATGTTCAACATACGTATTATTATTGATGGTTTTAGACATTCTGGATATTCTCCTTGTTCTATTACATTATTGATCAGGTCAATAAAAAAATGGTATTATGACAGTTTTTATTGATTTAATGATTTCCGTTGTAATCTTATCTTTTCCTGGAGCCCTGTCAGCTTTTAATTTATTTATAATATCTTTGATTTCTTTTTTGTTGGTGTGATTAAAGGTGGCAGTTGGCTATAGGAACTGTTCATGTATTTAATGTAGGAGTTGTATTGTTATTTATTTTTTGGGTTGTAAGTTCTTTTCCAATATTTGTAAAATAGTTATTAATTGTATTAGTTATGTCTTTAGGGTGTGTAGTTAATTTTCCATTTTTTCACATAATTATATTAATGTCTTTTTTCTTTCTTTTATTTTTTATTATTTGATTTATTTCGTTCCATGTTTTTTGGGGTTACCTTGGACTCGCTCTATTTGTTATGGTAGTATGTTTTTTTGTTTCATTTACTTTTTTATCTACATAGGCTTTCATTTGTAGGTAGTTGTGTTTAATAGTGTTGTTTGTTGGATTTTATTTGTGTCTTTTATATAGACCGTTTCTCTTTTTAATGTCATCAAGTATTTCTGTATTAATCCAGCTATTTCCTTCTTTGAGTTTGAGCTTGATTTCTGTGTTATTTTTGTTAGAACTCTAGTTAAAGCCGTTTTTAAATTTTTTATTTCATTTTCTTTTCTATGTTTTGCAAACGTTTTCTTAATATTGTCATAATTAATTTTGAATTTTTTTGTTAGGATCTATTCATTTTTGTTATGTTGGATGTTCCATGTGGTAATTATTAGATTGTGATCAGAGTATGGTGTATTTTTAGTTTTGAAGTTTTTCAGCAGCGTAAGTTTATTTGTAATTATATGGTCTAATATAGAGATTTTGTTATTTTTGTTTGTTCTTGTACCGTCTTTCGTGTTCATTATTTTATATTCTTGCTCATTTTATAGGCTTTTATTTTGGTTATATTCAGATCCTTCATAATAATATGTGACTTTTTAGTCTTAGAAATTATTTTTAAGAATATTTAGTAGTTCTGCATTGGTTACTTGCGGCGGGGTTTATATATATATATATATATATATATATATATATATATATATATATAATGTTAGGTGTATTATTGTTAATTCTACAAGGTTAATTGTTTTGTTTGTTATTAATTTATGTTTTACGTTTTCCTTTATGTAAGTGTTTATACCCCCTCCACTAGTTTTTCTTAAATAAATTTTGTATGCAGTTATAGTTTTTTAATTGGTAGTATCTTTCTTGTTCTTCATATAGCCATCCATGTCTCCGCTATTAATATTATTGAAGGATTATTGTAGAGTTTTGGTATGATTTCAAGTTCATTGATTTTATTTTTGATACTTTTTATATTGTGAAAATACAGTGTTAATAGCATCATTGTTTTTATTTTTGTTTTGTATTATATATGTTATGTGTGTAAATAATGTATAGTTTTTTTACTCGTTTGTTATTTTTTTTATATCTTCCCAGCAGTGTAATTGTTTCATTTTATCTTTTTTTGTTTTTCTTGCAAATATCTTTCTATTTTTTGTCCATACATATTTGTAAGCATTCGATTTTTTTAATTGCCTGGTTTCAATAGTATAATTTGCTATTATATTTATAGAGTTGTTCATTTATGTATATGTTACTATCTTTGTTTCCTTTTAGGTCACAATCTCCAATTTTAATTGTTTTTAATTCCTTCCTTTTTTCTATAATTTGTTATTTCAGTTCATCATTTTTCATTTCGACAACGATATCTCCAAGTTGTTCAACGGTTATCTTGGGATAGCATTATTTTATTTAATTTTTTTAAATTGTCATTCCCATTCCGTATGTTATTTTTAATATTATATCAGTAGCAATTTTATTATTTCCTTGTGTATCAACACTTTATTATTTATTTTTATTTCACTATGTTTATTTTGTTATTCATTTTCTGGTTTTCATCATTTAGTTGTTTTAAATCTGTCTGCATTTCTATGTTTTGTTTTAAAAGTTCATCAAATTTGTCAGACATAAAATTGATTGTTTTTTTTTAAATCGGTAGATAGAAGATTAATTGTTTCCTTTATTCATTTATTGTTTCAGTTCATTTTTCAATCGTGGATGTATTTTCTTTATCACTATTTTCATTCTTGTCGCGTCGACATTATAATTATATTTTTTATAATAATTATTATCAATATATTAAAATCAAAAACCAATAGATACGGTTTTTAGATGTTCAAATATGGAATAGGAAACCTACGTGATTAGTGATCGAAAATATATATAAAAATTATACAAAATCGGAGCAAGCCAAGTATGTTGAACAGACCGACCGGACTCACCTTTACTTTTATACCATCCTCTACCCTCCATCAACACATGCGGGAAAAGCTTTTTGCGACCTTTAGTTTTATCAGTCTTGTTATATTTTAAAGTACGCACAAATTATTTTTCAAATTAAATCATTTTTTATAAACGTTGCATCAATTGTTAATTGTAATATATGCTGCGGTCATTATTTTTGAAGAATCTGATTAACATCAAAGATTTTTGTTGTAATTGTTATAAAAATCATAAAGTACTTAAACAGAATACAACGTAAAATTGTAAAACTTAACATCATAAAATGATATAAAGATTGTAGCAGATATGTTATCAGTTAGAATACCTACAATTATCATGCAAAAATGGCTTTTGTTTTTAAGCTTCCGCAATTATTCATTTGATACACAGTTAAAAAAATAACGTACAACAAAAAGTTTTTGATTTTTTAAAATTTGATTATATTTTTTTCTGGAACTGTGCACTTCTATAAAAACGGATTACTTTCCATCACTCAATCTATATAGCCAAAACTATAATTATTAAAAAACGTATCAGTGGATGCACATTATATGATTTTAAAATTAGCTTTATTTGCAGTGGTTTTATAAATATTTTACAAATGATTGTGAAGCACAATGAAAATACTTCAATGATTTTTCATTTAGATTTTTATAGATCATTATTATTGATTTTTTTAGTTTTTAATTGATTTTAACCGATTTTAATTTGTTATTTATTTACCAATTTTTTAATCGATTTTACATCCATTTTTTGTTATTTTTTTTAGATTTTAACTTTTCTGTTAATATTATTGATCTTCTTGATAGATTCTTAAAATTTTTAATTGGTTTTTAAAGGTTTCATTGATTTTAATTTAATTAAAAAATTAAAGTTTTAGTCGATTTCCATTTGATCTTTATAATTATTTGATTTTTATAACTTTTGCATTAATTCTCCGAGTTTTTATATATTTTTTAATTCCATTAAAGTTTGGTTGGTTTTTAAATTAGATTCTCAATTTTATGCCAATTTGCAAATTTTCTGAGATATCCAGAGTGGATACTTTTGAAGAAAACACCCTGCATAAAAAACATTATTGTTAAAAACACGTTTTTCCACTTTTGTTTTAAAGTAACAGCATTTAATCACGCAAATTTGTACTGTGTAAAAACGTGTATTTGGGCTTGTATACACAGTTGCTAATTATACGATTTTGTTATGGTCGTGGGCAACACAATACGGTCCATTAAAAACACAATTTGATAGTTTGCACAGAAAAAGCATGAAATACAAACACTTGATATTGTGGTCATACTACTCCATGCTTAAAGCGACCCTAGTTTTAAAAAAACAACACCCAGACTACTAATATTAAATTACCAAATCGATTGCCTTTCTAAAACAAAACATGTATTAATAATTATAATAAAAGTTATTTAATTTATGAATTATTTTCTTATTGTGAAAGTGGAAAAAAGCAGGTTTAATATACATGAGTAAAGTGTTTTGATCACTCCTCCAATTGATGCACTCAACGCTGCTCGGCTTGTGCGCCCGACTATTAGATTGGTGGTTAAACGATGCACTTTAATAACGTGTACTAAAAATAGCAATTTTTTCCATTTTTGTTGTAAAATGACAATTTTAGTAACGCAAATGCTTGTTAAAATATGAATTCAAATCACATGTGTACAAAAATTGGGTTGCATACGCAGTTGCCAATTATACAATCTTACCGAAAAATACATACCGAAGCTAGTAGAAATACAACTTACGCTTGTGGGAAACACAATACGGTCCATTAAAAACACAATTTGATAATTGACATATTTTGGTTATATCAAATTTTGTTATTGTTGTGTACAAATTATGGATTGTGAAAACGAAACAAACACCCATATAAGCATTCTACAATAGAACGCCCACAGTCTACAAAAAATGGGCTAAACTACAATACTATATACAACAAAACGACATCCAATTAGCCGCCATATCAGAAAATTGGCTCAAACGAACATTTAATTAAAATTAAAAAATTATAACATAGACGACAGGCACGACGGATACGGCAGCATGACAAATAAATAGCACCCAATGTCAAAGCATAATTATTAATAAAAACATTACTTTGTCAAACATATATATATATATATACCCAAACTAATTAAACAAAGCACAGAACATACAATTATAATTGGAGATCTAAGCGATCACTATCCAATAATATCAAAACTGCAAGTGACAAACCAGACAAAATCAATAACACCAAGAAAAAATTTGAAACTCGCAAATTGGGCACAATATTATAAAGACATAGAAGCAGAGAACAACCTATGAGAAAATACTAAAAGCTACACGAATACATCCAGAACAAAAACCAAACCAACAACAAACAAATATCACTCAACCAAATAATGGTGGACAACAAAATGTAACATAGCTATTGCTAAACGACGTTTACCTTTAAATAATTTTAAATCTTTATATACTGCAGAAAATTACGAAATATACAAAGCAGCTTGACACATCGCTAGGAAAATTATAAATAAAGCCAAACAAGTCAGTTGGCACAATTTCTGCGTCAAAGTTGACCCGAAACACGACGTTAAAAAGACATGAAGAGTAATAAAAGCATTTCACGGAATAACAAAAACACAAGACAAAATCAATAACAATATTTCGCTAGCAGAAGCTTTCCTCAAACAAATAACACCAGACTACACATCACAAAACAAAATAACCATCAATAACTCACTAAGACCACGATACCTACTATCTATTAACATGAAAGAACTAGAAAACGCTATAAAAACTAAAAGAAATACCCCAGCCGGAATTGACAAAATAAATTATCAAACGATCAAATACCTCCCCAATAACGCCAAAACAATGTTATTAAACATATACAATCAGTAGTGAGAAACCGGGACCATAACTGATCAAATAAAAAGATGTAATATAATCCCAATTAAAAAGAAAAATAAACCCGATGATAAACCCACATCTTACTGCCCTTTTACCATGTACTATAAAAATACTCAATTATAAAAAAACGACTAAACTACATAATCAAAACAGATTAATTACTATCTAAAAATGGTTATGCATTCCGACAAAACAGAAGTACAACAGATGCCATATACCATTTCTTTACCAATCATAGGAATACATATTATAAACATAAAATCACGTCAGCAGGCTTTTATAGACATAAACCAAGCATACGATCACGTGCACATCCAAACGCTCATCAAAATACTAGTAGAGCTGAACATACGACCTCTATTCATAAAATACATTCGATCATTCCTAACAAACAGGATATACCCTATGACATCAAAAAGTCACAAAATCGCCCGAATATGTAACATTGGACTACCGCAAGGTTCAATACTAAGCCCAATCATTTTTAATATATACACTAGCAAAATATTCAAAAATCTCAACATTAACATAATACAATATGCAGCCGACATAGTGATTTACACAAGCAACTCACAAATAATAGAAAACACAACTAACCTTCAAATCAACTAACACACCAGAATACGAAACAGTAGAATTAAACGGAACAGAAATACCAGTAACAAAAGAACACAAATTTTTCATCATATGGCTTGATAGAAAAATGAATTTCAACAAAAACACAAATAAACTGAAAGCTCTTACATCAGCAAAAAAGGCACTAAACAAGAATTAATGCTAAACATTTACAAAACATTAGCAAAACCAAAAACAAAAAAAGACATGGCATAACACTGCAGTGGATACCATTGTGGATGTGGGTATGGGTGTGGGTGTGTGTGTGTGGGTGTGCGTTTACGTGTGCGTGTGTGTGTGTGTGTGCGTGTGTGTGCGTTTGTGTGTGTGTGCGTGTGTGTGTGTGCGTGTGCGATAATCTTATGATGACTAGCAGGTTGGGTTGGAATATTTGAAAGAATTTATTATTTATTTCTTTATTTATATTTATTTAACGTTCGACCTACGTTTCTTTTTGTTATTTTTGACCAGAAGTTAAACACATCTGAAAATGTTACCGCTAATTCAAGAATTCTAACCTGATTTTTTTCTTTGGCGTGCACGCATCTAGATAGTACATGTGGATCTGCAGTTTTTCTTTCTATCTGAAGGAAGGTGTGTTGAATGCGACTTTTTCTTAACCTGAAAAAAATCCAAGTAAGGATGCCCGGAACAGAAGTCAATATACTAACCACTGTGAGCCACATGGGCGGCAAGAAATTTATTATATTATTAATATAAAATTTCAAAATCAATAATCTAATATTTAAGGACAATATTAATATTAATTAATAACCACTAACATTGAATTTGTTATTTTTTTTTGTAGATTTTGTTTTTGTGTTTTATTATCAACAAATTGACTAAATAAAAAGTTGTTTTCGAAATTCAAACGTGGCCGCCAAATATTTAGTATTTATCCGCCAAATTAGTTTCGATGGAATAATTATTTCAATAATAAATCATAATAATATTAAATGAGTTTATGATCTGCATCTATTGAGACAACAGGTTTATTAAATACATACTTCTATATGTTGCTTTTGTTTTTATTATAAAAATATACCGGTCGACAATTAAACCATGTACGGGCTGACATCTTTTTTACTTACGATTATTTTCTTATAAAATTTGTATGGGTTATAATACATCATAAAACCCTACATAACCGCAAAAATTCAAAAATATCATTTTTTGTTTAACCGAAAATAACACCAATTTTTGTACTTTTAAATAAACACCCGGTACATTTTTACAAATTTTTATATGCTGGTCTATATTTTTAGTTTTATACATTTATAACTTTTTTAATACTTATCCAAAACAAATATTTTTGGTGTCGATTGATAGCAAATATATCTACTTTTACGTGATGCCATGGTACATACCAAGCGGGTTGGGTTGCATTTGAAAAAAGTAAGTTATAATCTAAAAACTAGTTATTTCATTTGTAATGCTAATCACTTAATTTTTAATAATGTGGCAAATTGATATTTTTTCCAATAATCTCATTTTTATTTTATTTAGATATTGCTGCTATATATTTTTTTCACAATGAGGCTATGCTACTAAAACTTCTGAAAACTTGGTATTATACGTAACATCTACTAGCAAATCCAAAAATATAAAAATATACTGGATGTTTCATTTAAAAAATAATATTGTTACTTCCGGTTAAACCGGTAATGATATTTTAGAAATGTTTAGAGGTAAAGTAGGCTCTTGTGATGTATTGTATCCCATAAAAATGTCATTAAAAGTATTTATAACTAAAATAGATATTGGTGCGTACCTGTTTCAGTTGTCACCCGGTATATATAATAAAAACAAAAGCAGCATATAAAAGTATATATGTACTAAATCTATAATAGTTTTAAATTTTAATTATAGGTATTAATTTTCATATTATGTTGAATATATGAAAAATAGAAAAAAATACATACAGTATATGCATTTACATATTATAAATAAACTCAAAACAATAGGAACTTTCAAAAAAATTACAACATTTTACATAACATCCCAACATATTATATGCCGATCGTATTGAAGATTGATTTTTTGTCATAACATACACATATAAAGTCGACGCCTATAAGTGTGCCGCGATGTTGAACAGACTATACACTGCTTTCTCTCTCTCCGGCCGAGCGAGAGGAAGTATTGGATCGACAGCAGCAAAAGAGAGGCGATGGTGCCAAATGCTGCCAGTCTGCTTGAGTCAGTTCAGTCTGTGTAGTGTTAGTGGTGGACTAACCACTGCTTGTCCCCTTGCAGTATGCATCAAATTAACAGATGAACATTATACACACAAACTAACATTCATTAATATTAATAAATTAGTGCGTATTGAGAGACGATTTGGCAGTGAAATATAAGTGACTTAGTGCTAGTTTTATATAACCTCATAACCGACGGGGTTTTTATTATTTTTTTCATTGGATTCTTCAAGGTACATATTTTTAACAACAAATACGCTATCGTAAATATATGTTAATTTAAGAGATAATATAATATTAACATTGCCGCGGAAGATACACCTACGTATCGGTATCAGTTATTTCCTTTTCCTCTATGCTCTAAACAGTCTAAACTAGAAGTGAAATTGTGTTAATTTTTGTATTAATTAAATGTCTTGGTCAAATTGCTATGCTTACCTACTTTAGTAAAATGAGAATTTGGGTTGGCCAAGCCATCAAATTATGTGCATATTTAAAGATCGTAATTAATATAAACAGATTTTAATTTTCTTTGTAGGCTAAATTTACGTTTGAAGCTATTGACAATAATGCTGTAGTACATTATTTTATTATTTGATAAACGTTTTATAATAAGGCAATATCTTGAAAATTGTATTTGAAATTACGACTAATTGATTTCCTATTTACTGAGCTATAATGCAAGAAAATAAAGTTACTACTCTGCTTACTAAGAATTAGTATTTAGACACCAAGAATGTAATTATATTTAGTAATACATATATTGTAACGAAAATATTTTGAAAATGTATTTATTAAATTTGTTCATACAGCTAATTGATTCATATAGCTAATTGATGTTGAAATTTACTTTTTTAATTTTATTAATCAATAATAGAAATATTGTAATTTACTCGATTTAATATATGTATTTTGTTATATTAATTCTATCAACTCAACAATTACATAAATAAATCATTTATATGCACAAAAACTTACATAAATAATGATATTCATTAAATTTTGCAATGGTAAAATTATTCTTAAGAACGTATTATTGAAATGCAATTAGTACTTTTACAGTTCCTAGAAAATCTTTCCACGTTGGAAATTTAGTTGTAGCTCGTATGCGTAGAGTTTTAAAAGTTTAATGGTTGTCTAATTGTTTGTATTTTAATTGCTATAATAAGAATTAGTCGAGTTTGATTGTAAACATAAAATTTAAAACTTGTTTGTTATCAATCAAATCTCGTCTACCGGCATACAATGAAATGTTCGGGGGCGGTAACCAATAAGCAAAAACATATCTCACTATTTTGTAATTTAATAAATATTTCATATTTTATAATCATTTCATAATATTTTATAAAAATGTCATAATATTTCATAAAAGTTTCATAATACTTCATAAACATGAAATTTCGGCTCTCCTGAATATTTCATGAGTGGTTACCCCCCCTCGGAAATATTAGATAGTTTTAATAAATTTAAATTAAATAGATATTACTATTTATTATACATGTATTAAGTAATGTTAATAAAGATTATATAAACAAATATAGAGATATAATAAAATAAATAATAAATGAAGATATTGCTTATTTATGAGCATTATATTTTATTACACTGTAAATGATTTTTTGATCTCCTAAACTGTAATATGAATATGAATTGTCTGTCAGTCGTGGGTAGGTAGATTTTTACAGTGTTGTAAAGCATGCGCGGGAATGCGGCAAAAACTGCAAAAAAAACACTGGGTATGTACAGATATTATATAGAGAAATACTGTATTTACCTTAATTAAGTTTATGTAGCAAAATATTACTTTACATCAAATAACTATAAAATAGTGCATGATTTAATTGTAAAATTTGATATAGTAATTCAAAAACTGCCTTCTGTTGACCAAAGCTGCAACTACAATTGATTTAAATGTCATTGAATGGCATTGACAGATGTCATTTTTCGATAAATACTTGATAAATATTTCAGCAAGCTTTATTTAATAAAACTTGTCGGCCAAAAAGTTAAATACAAATTTCACACATTAACTATTTTATAGCGCTCCCACTGCGGGGTCGTGCCTAACGTTGTCACGCTGTAAAATATGACTTACCGCATTCGAATATAAATAACTATTTTATGCGATTATGTCATAAGATTTTATTTTTCGGTTTGGTTTAGAGTCGTAAATTTGATCTAGATAGCATAGGATTACGTTTTATTGCGGTTGTTAAACAACGAACTTTACGGTACTTGTCCGAAATAGTTATTTGCAATCGAAGCAGTAAGTTATATTTTACAGCGCGGTAGTTTTTGATGCTCGATCCCGTAAGGGGGTGTCTCGTTAGTTGGAGCTAGCAATGTGCCGTTGCACGCAATTTAAGGTCACGGCAATATTGCCGACAACATAGCAGGCAATATTGTCCAAACATTGTAATTTAGGGCAATTTTAACTGCCGGGGTGGCATATCTAGTACGGCCGATATCTAATGTTAGACATGGTCACCACTTAGATGGGTGATTGCATAACCCTGCCTACCGGTACTATTCGCCATTGGGAAATAATTAATGGCGCTCTAGATATCGGAGGCAAATTTCTAGAGTAACAAGTCATACTGTAACACATCATACACAAACACGGCTGAAGGAACTCTAGGTCGATGGCCAGTTGGGTAAAACCCAACAAATACAAATATTAACAATAAAAATTTTTAATGTTTTCCAACTGTAGCCAACAGTTCTCATCTAGTCTTTTTAATTTGTTTAAATTGTCTCACTCTCCGTCCGTCCGTAGGACTGTCCTGTAGGCATGTCGCAGAATCTTGAAGTTTTGCCCAAATATGAGTCTTATATTCATTAATATCGATTCAGAAAATAATTGCAAAAATTTCAAAATGGCGGCTGCTACTGTCATTTATGTCACTTTTTTTTAAACTCTAGTACTTCAAAAATGGAAAGTGCTAACGATTTCCGATTTATTGCAAAAATACAAATTTGATGTCAATACATTTTTATCATAATGCCATTCTATAAAAATGAATTAAAAAATAACGAAAATTCATATTTTGAATCGTAGTGAAACGAATTTAAAAACCTAATAGTCTCAAAAACTAATGCCAATTGTCTATCGAACGCGATCGTGTTTCCAGGAAAACTTGAGTAATAAAATGGCGGCCATATTTTTTTGAACTGCGGCGACCTATATACATGGCAGTTTGATGGTCGCTACCTAGATAACAAGACGTTGTCGATTTTGTTAGAGATAATTAATAATAATTAAAAGTATATAAAGTACATCCAACTTTGAATGGCCTATGAAAGGTGTTATCGCGCAACTATAGCAAAGGACGTATAACACTAGAGAGGTCTAAAGTATGCTCAGAGACAAAGCCAGCGCTAGTTTTGTCTCTGAACATAATTTGGATCTCTCTCGTGTTAAGTGTCTTCTATCGTTGCGTAAAATCGCCATACATAGGCCACGCTAAGTTGGTTGTACTATAATTGTAATTGTAGTTAATATTAGATGCAAGTACACTAAAACATAAGTTTGATTTATTTGTTACGTTCTTTACGTTACTGCTCATCCAACAATGCGCATGATTCGTTTGACATTGGCGAGTGCGCCGTAGTTCGTGGAACTTTCTAAAATTAGCGCCGTTTTAATAGTTTTTTTTTGTTACATATTGACTTTTTTGGCTGTGTTTTGTGCAAAAATTACATTCGGGTTTATTAAACATATAATTTTAAAATAACTATAATGTGGGAACTCTACTCGGAACCGACGAGCATTTTTTTATATCTATTCTACTAACAAATTATTGGTTTAATTTTTTTTCTTATGGCATTCTATTAATATTGCCACATTTACTGGTAATATTAACAATTTAGTGGAAATTTTGCCATTTTAATGTGAGAGTATAGGCTACTTGTTGCCAATGGCATATTACTAGTTGGAGCGCTGTAAAATACTTAACGTGTGAGATTTGCATACGACTTTTTGGCCGACAAGTTTTATTAATTAAAACTTGTTGGAATATTTATGTAAAAATGATAGTTGGCAATTAAAATGAAATCAATTGTTGTTGCAGCTTTGGTCAACAGTTGACATTTTATGGATTAGAATATTAAATTGTTCGAATAAATCAAGGAATTATTTGACATAAATGTAATATTTTGTTACATAGATTTAATTATGATAGTAAATACAGCATTTTTTCTAAATATCTGTTGTGCCCAGTGTTTTTGCCGCATTCTTGTGCATTCTTTTCAGCACAATGTGCAACGGTTTGTATGTAAACACTCGGTGTTGTGTTTTGCGTTTAACACGCGTTAGTGTCGTACACATAGTGCGTTTATTATGTCCGATGAGCGTTTGTAATGAGGCGTGTGCGGTTCATTTCAAGGGTGGTTTGTTTTGAGAAAAAATAAATAATTGCAAAGAGCAAATCACAATTTTAAAATTCAAATAGAATTGTAATAGTATACCATCTATTTCATTGAATTATATTGTATCTAGTTTTGACCATGTCAGGATTAGATAGTTTGAAATCTTTTTAAATCCGCTGGTGTACACGAAAGCGCGCGTTCATATGTACAGCACCACGCAAAGCGCGTGAACGCGCGCTTTAACAAAAATCTGTGCATGTGTGCTTTAACGCGCGCTCGTCTAAAAGCGCGCGTTTGAGTGTGTACGGCTATAAGGAACTTTAGCTCCACAAAGCGCGCGATTCTAAACGCGCTTCAAAACGCCTGGTGTCTACAGGGTCTAAAACGATATATTATTATCCACTGCTCACAGACAACTGTCATATTCGTATTACAATTCAGGAGATGATGCTTGTAAGATATAAGACAGGCCCCTATTAAGAGAGACAATTATGATATTATGAATAAATAAATTAATTAATAATAATAGTCACTACGACAGTTGAACTTTTTGAAACTAATGTTTGTGTTTTATCGACTTTATTTAACTATATTTTGGTTTAGACAATCTTTTAATCGCATAAAATTTATGTATGCTACCCGGACCAAATATGTACTTCGGATTCATGCTGCAGCCGGACTCATCTTTGACTTATCCGGCTACCGCATTCATCCGAAATATAGCATTTTTTGTACTTATAACATAAATAACTATTATTATATCGTGCCACTATACTGTTATTTATTGGCACAAACATGCGGGCGCGAATTGACTATTATTGCCCAAGGGCAACAAAGTTGCGCCAGCAACAAGAAAATCAACAAACAACACTGGTCAAATACATTAAGTAAACGTGTCATTACAGGTTATGAAAATAGTATAGATTTATCAACGTAATGACACTTAATGACAATTAACTTGAAAATTTTAACTGTTAGTTCTATTTAAATATAAAATAATTGAAAAGTAATTAAACAGTTTCCATAGAAATATACACAAACAATCTTTGCATTTATGTAAATCGTAAATCAAACAAGCATGTCGTCATCTTGTAATTTTGGACATAAATTGGATTTTAGCAATCAGAAATTCTATAGATCTATAATTAATCTATTTGTTTATGCTGATAATACTATTATTTTTAAACTAATATAATACGATTAAATAAGTTTGATATTCGATAACATCGATTTTATTTAGAGTAGCTCAATAACAATTTATTGTAATATTTGCACATTGAGTTATACTCGTATAGGATGATCAATGATGATTTTTTAAAAAACTTTTGCCAATAAATCTTTGGATTTTACCGTGTTTGTCATGTCTGGTGTATCAAATTTAGTATTGCAAATATAATATAGCAGCTATTTTATTGATTATTCCACGTTCGTGGTTTTTTTTAACCGAATTTATTAGTTAAATGTTGTGGTTTATTAATTAATTAGTGCCCACTTGTACCACTGCCAGTTAAATGTTGTGGTTTATTAATTAATTAGTGCTCACTTGTACCACTGCCACTTAAAATTGTAACCTTTGGTTATAGTATTTTACAATATTAGCCAGGCAAATTGACTGCCGAACTGGCGAACCGATCACATGTTGAGTCAGTTAAACATGTTACCTGGCGTTTAATGTAATAATATTTTATTTGTTTAGTACTTGTAACCAAAACTGTTGCATTTCGTAATTAATATATTGTCATGTTGTTTACTGGTTGCGAATCGGTAAAATGGTTGCGAAGGTGTTAAATCAATTTAACATAAAAAATACCTAGAAACGTGCAAATACAACTTTCTGATAACTTTTAGTTTTTAACTGACGTACAAATAAGATTTAAAAATATAATATATATGTAGCAGTATTGGGAGTTTTTTTGTGGCATTAAATGTCAATATGTCAGGTGAAACAATTAAACTATCATTCCTCGGGCTATATTGGTTCAGTTATGTATAGATATTTTGCTTTTACCTCCAAAATTGTTTGATTATTTTTATTATAGTTTTCCAATGACTGCTATATCGGTTCGAGGTAGTACGGAGGAAGTTCGAGTTTCTATTCTTTTGATTTCGTTTCTTATTATGCAAAATGTTTATAGTTGGTTCAAATAATATTCCCAATTGTACTGATTTGCACAAAATTCATAATTATTTAGCAAACTTTGAAAATAAATTAAAACATCTTACCAATGTTCCACTGATAGTGCTATCAATACCGTTTCGCCATGATCACTTTTTTTTGCAACTCTATGGAAAACATAAGGTTTATTGAAATAAATAAGTTTTAGAGCATATTTATTTCACAAGCTTTGGAAATAGTTTCAACAAATCTAAAAAAATAGCTGCATCTAAATACTTAGTAACAGTAATAACGTGTAGGTCAAACGCTGTCAACAATCAGGAACATCATATTAACTCATCATTGGAGGAGAAAAATAAGTTGACATCAATAAATGCTTCTGTGAATCAACACTCCTTAAATCAATAAGAAATACATGATGAAATTCTACAAATCACCAATCCTCCAGATAACTTTTCCAGTCAAGAAAAACCCGGAAATTTTCTCAACAACGCCTCTATCGCAATAGACTAGAGCGCACAATATGTAAGCTAAATATTCTGCATATTAATATTCAGTGCCTGCACAACAAAATAAATGCACTTAAACTATTTGTAAATCAAGTTAGGCCAATATTTCTAAATATTACAGAGCACTGGGCCAGTGGTATGCAGTTGTTAAAGTTACTTATAAGTGGATATGGTCTAGTATCATCTTATTGTACGGATAGGTATATACATGGCGGATCGGCTATTTATATTGACAATAATTATAAACAATATTGCAAAAACATGACAATTTTAAATAATTTATCAGTCGAGTTAGCTTTTGAATGCTGCGCTATATCTGTGAATTCTGTATGTGTTGTCTGTATTTACAGATCACCTAGTAGCAATTTTAATGTTTTTTGTTCAAAATTTGAAATCATGCTTAACAAAATTTCAGGAAAATTTAAATATATTAACATTACTGGTGATCTAAACGTAAATAGTCTTGATCAAAATAATTTTAATACTAAAATTTTCTAAAATATTCTCGATTCTCAATATTAACTTCAATAATAACCGAACCAACATACTATAATTGGTACCTCAATTGATTATAGCATAACTAATGTACCCCAGTTAACAACTGTGAATTGAAAGTGAAACTAACAATGAATTATTTGAAAATTTAAAAACAGCTGTTATGTGTAAAAAGTTTGATGAAAATGCAATAAATCACTTTAAGGAGTTATTTATAAAAAATATGATACTATGCTAACGGGCAATACTAATGATATGTTTAATTCGTTTTGGTTAAACTTTGAATGGTGTTTTGAAGTAGCGGGGTATGTGATTACCCATCCAAGTACTGACCGTGCATAACGTTGCTTGCCTTGCAAACATTCAACATCGGCCGTACTAAATATGATGTCACCCCGGCGGTTGGATATTTATAATTACGTGAAATTTGAAATTGCGCTTTATAAAAAAAAATATTTTGTTGACGTTTAAGATTTGGAACAGTTGTGCAGTTTGCGGTTTTCTTATATCAAACTGAAAATCATTAGCTAGCATATTTAATGTCGAATTCAGATTTTTCAGGATTTTTAGTCTTCTTGTATTATTTTTTTTTGTTTTTCTAGTTTTTGACATATTATTTTAGATAGACTTAATGAGTTCTGGAAATGGACGACTCAAACGTATTAATACTAACTTTGATATAAGGTTCTGAACCATGGGTATATCAGGAGAAACACAAAAATAAAATAAATAAATGGGATACTCAAGAAGTGTATGTGATCAATATTAGAAATGAACAGATGCATTTTGAAACCGATATATATATATATATATATATATATATATATATATATAGCGCGAGCTACAATCCAGTCACATCCTTTTGGCTTGCACGTACTTACCTACAGGGTTGCTAGTATTTTGTGCTAGTTGTTTGCCAAAAACACCAATAGATATCGCCCTAATTGCAAGTAGATTTTTAGCGATAAATTCAAATTTATTCTTATTAGAGCTTCTGTCGATCTTGTCTTGTTGAGATTACAAAAAACTAATCTCGTCGAGATCTTAAAAAATCGATCTCGTCTTGATCTCGCCGAGACTCTTGACATATCAATCTCGATCTCGATCTTGAATCTCGACAAAATCTTGACAAAATTTAAAAAATATTTTTAATTTTATACATAACATATTTATTAAATAAACTTTTGTTAACCTAATAATTTTATTTATACATTTCTTTAAATGCGAGATCTCTTTGAAATTTCGTTTTAAAAACGTTGGAAAAAATATCTCGGCAGATACTCTAATTGTTATAAATACGTGCTTGGTGATTGTAATAAAAAAATAGTACAAATACTGCAGCCCAGATTTATGTTGTTTTGATCTCGATAACGTGTTTTTCGTTTTTGTTGAATGAAATAATTCTTGTTCTATTTTTATTACTGCAACAATATATCATGAACCTAGTCATTCAAATATTTTTGGAAGCAAATTATAATGTTATAATTAAATAATATTTGATTTGTTTATAGAGTAGAAATATTTTAAAATTCCTTAAAACGCCATAAAATTTTGTTTGTCCAAATGGGAGCCCATCGCAAAATCAATTTTTTTATCCCAATATTGCCTTTTACATAGTCCATTTTACAATATATTGAGAAATACGGCCAACCCTGCTTAGCTGCTGTAGTGTCAATTAATTTATTCATAAATAATGATAACAATTAGCTAACACAGAAAAGTTCTCAGAAGTGGGGAAAAATCGACAGCACTGTCAACACTGCTCACAAGTCACAAAACTGTAGGAAGGCTCGAGCCGTATCCATACGTCACAATCAATACCGTGCAAACCTAGTTTGCCTAGTTTTTCAACAGTCTATAAGGCCCGCCCACGGGACTGCACTTTGGTATTCAAACCGATTTGTTCACGCATGGCTTAAGTAAAGTATGTATGTATGGAAGGTCCCATAAAACAAGGGTAGGTCATGCATGTAAGCGTTTGTTGAACGTTGTTCAGTCTTATTTCCTACCCCGAAAGGGATCGGAGTGATTAGGTATGCATGTATAGTTGTATAAGTAGTTGGCAATAAAAAAAACTTATTATATTGATTTGCTAAGAAATAACTAGTAAATTCCACCTTTCGCATTAAAATTCTTCAATTGCTTAATAAGGATATTTTAAGATTAATTTTAATCAAACTACACTATCATAAAAATGGTTGATTGAAGGACTGTTAAACTCAATAAGCATAAATAATACTGAAAAGAAGATCTAACATCGTTTTATGTTTTGTTTGTAATTCAATATGTCTTAACATCTCAAATTAAATAACAGACAGGATTTTGAAATGAAATTTTCAATAGTATTAAGGCGAATTTTTGTTTTTATACCACTTGAAAAATAGTAATAATGTGGCATATCTACATGGTTATTTCTGATTTGTCTCCCCGTTTGGGCGAGAGGTTCTTGGACCTTTGCCTTTAACAGTGATAGAAATTCAAACCCAGTTTTATATCACTATTTGCGGCGTTTAGAAAGACGAGTACGTTTAAATGTCCATTTCGGTCTCGTCTCGCCTCTGCCGCGAGAGTGTAAATGCAGAATTACAAATTGGATATATGATTATCTTAGTTTGTGGCATGTGCAGTAATACATGTTTTCAAAAATAAAGTTATAAAATGTTCCGTTTAGTATGTTTTTAATTTAATAGAAATACAATCTGTTCTTTGTTGTTTGGTGTAATAATAATACGATTTTTAATATTAAATTTGGCTCGACTCATCTTAAGTATAATTATAATATCATAATAACTTAAATAGAAAGTACTTTTGTCTCGAAGGTCCTTTATTCATTGCGTTATAATTGATGTATGTTGCATTTTCAATATCATATTCCGCTGGCATTTATTTCTTTTGCAATTTCACATGCAACAGAAACTTTACTCAGTTCCACTGATACTTTCCATTCCGCGCCGCACTGCAATTCTACATTATTTTTGTATCACTAAGCGAAGTGTACAAGAAAAAAACTATGCGTTTAGAAATTTTTATTATATCCATGCTAATTACGTTTTTTATTGTAAAATATTTTTTAATTATGTTTAAGTTTACGTAAAAAATATAATTTCACCATACATCGGTGTCATTAATTGACAACTTTCATTGTTCGATGTTTATTTTGTTAAATGCTTACAATTAAACGATAATAGATTGTTAATTTACAATGCATGTAATAGTGTTAAGCCGAACGTGGAACATGGTTGTTATAGATAGTAATAATAATTAAAAGTGCAATAAAGCATTTAATTTGTCTCCGTTTAATCTCTAAGAATATTTTTTTTAGAAAATTATATCAATTGAAACATTTAATTTTGCTATCTAACATCATTTTATATACAAACACAAAATTGACACACTTAGAAATAAAATAAAAACAGTGACCGCCAAAAAGTGTGCACCATATGGGAAACTTTTTTATTATTCACTTCTCAGAAAATGTCATTCTTTGAAAAAAGTTGTGCATGTGTCAAAACTCTTTCTAATATACCAAGTGATCTATACTTAATAAAAAAAAAATTTCAGTAATATTTTTTTGTTTTTGTTTTAGTGAACAATTTCAACGTAACAAAACATTTATTTTTCTGTTATTTTTGTAAAAAAATAATTTTTGTGTTTTCAATTTTTATTTTAAGTTTTCGAATACTAGGGTTTACTTGTAATTGAATGAAACAGTAAAAATGTCAGTTCTTTCTTTAGATTTTTTATTATTTGCTAAAGTCTAGTATTTTCCAAAATATTTATGTTTTTGGTGCACGGTACTTTTTTGGAGAATTAAATTTTAATTATATCAGAAAACACTTTTAATTGCTTGTGAGAATATCAATTTAACGCTCTATATAAGCCATCTTCACAAAACCTCTTATACCCCAGTATGCCATAACTTAAAACAAACATAAGAAATAAGAATTTTTATTTATTGAATATGTCGACGGCAACAATTTCTTTTCACTCATATTTGACATATAAATTAAAGTTAACAAATCCAAATGATTTTAAAGTATAATTGTATTACTCAATAATTGATAACTTGATTATTTTTTATTAACAATTGGAAAATTTTACGCTTTACATAAATTGTGGCGAGGGGATGAAGCAAAAGTTTTAGTACGCCATGCGTCCTCTAGTCTTTGTTCGTTGAAAAGTACGAATGAACGATAACGAGTGCTTTTAATAGTTGAGATTATTAATTGCCATTAACATACGATTTGATTATTTTTTTAAGGTCAAAATTATTGTCACGCAATTTATCTGAATTCCACTCATTGGTTTGTATCTTCTTTCTTTTACATTCTTTCTTTTGCATATGAACCTAAACTTTGCCGCTAAAGAGATAGAAGATGTAAAATCGATGAGTTGAATTAAGATGGAGCAATATCAATATAAACAAGTCGAATTTGACAAATGAATTGTCAGTGTTAGGTTATCAATATATAGGTACATGTATAATTTTATTAGTTATTGTTTTGTGTTAGTTCTATATTTGTGCTATTGAATGAGATTAGATTCAGTGTAATTACAATATTTAGCTATATTATTATTAGTTTGTTACCATATTCATTCTTAGATCTTGTAACAGACAAATTGAAATTGCCACGAATACCTTCAATTTAAATTATAGAGATTTCCGTTAAAGGCCGGTAACCGCTGGCGGAAGACTGGAGATGGTCTCTCTTACGATGAAAGTGGCTACGCACGGGTGTGCGACCGAAGAAGAGAGATAAATCGCCCTATTCAGATATGTACAATAGTTATAGTGTGGATATGTACAATATTTATAGTGTAAATATGTATAATAGTTAATCGAGTTAAGAAATAAACTTGTGCTGTGCCCCACAACCCGAAGTTTCTCTTATTTCTCCGTGTCCCCAAATAAGAGTAGCGCCCTAAGCTTAGTACCAGGAGACTGGCATCTATCCCGCACATGTCTTCGGATTCCACGCCTGAGCTAGCAGGCCGGTGGTAAAGAAAGCCTCGCGCTTTACAAATTGGCGCCCAATGTGGGGCACAAGGAGACCGTCATCCATCCCGCACATGTCTTGTGAACCCACGCCTGAGCTAGCCGGCCGTTGGTAAAGAAAAAGCCGCCGTAGGTACCGCGAGGCGAGGCCAGCCTCGCGCATTACAAATTGGCGCCCAATGTGGGAAAATACTCCAACACGTGGATGAACATCGACCACCTAGCCGCAGCCTGCAGCTCCAGATATTGATAATTATCAACACCTCCAGAATGTCGCCAGAAATGTAAAATCATTGCAAAGATTAGTGAGCACAAAAAAAAACTGTGAACGAATTTGATTTCTATTTGACATTGAATAAAATCAATATCGATAATGTATATATTGAACATATTTCTAATCAGTTACTTTTATTCAATAGTTTATATTAAAATATATGTTATAAATTATTTGTATGATATATTATGTTAATATGGTATACTATGCAATTTAATGGCTTTGGCATCATTTGCTGAATTTGATTGTTAACGTATATTAAATTTATGATTTGGGTATTCACTTGCTTTTTGTTGTAAAACGTAAGACAAATAATTATATAATAATTAAATTGTTTAAATGTGTTAGGTTTCATTTAGTAATGTTAATTGAATTATTACGATTAAAAAAAAAATTGTTTAAATTTTGAATTTCAATTTAATATTTTGTATAATTTTTTTTCTCGTTTTACTAAATATTTTTTTTGTAATCTATATTTTAAAATGGAGGTTATTCGCTTAAGTAAAGACGAATGTATTTATGAATTACGAGTCCGGGGTTTTTCAAAAATAAATTATTTTACATAACGACACGACCAATTGCGAGCAAAATTAGCTCTAATACTTTCGGGAGTAAACTATGAAAACGTTATTATAATAGGAAATGAGTCATTTAATTGGGATCAGGAATTTAGAACTTGTAAACAAAAAATTTCAATATTAAATGACATGATAAATATGTTTGAAGGAAACAGTGATATAAGCAAGTTTAAAAATATTGAAAGAAAATTAATTCATATTACTGAAAGACTAAATAGGGTACCCAATGAGGATGCGCTCAAAATAATGTTAGAGCAATATAAGTCACATCTAAATGATTTTGAAGAGTTGATAGAAGAAAAGTGTTAACAACTTGAGCTAGATGGGGATAGGGCTAACAGTAGGTTATCAGTACCAGCTCTTCACAATTCTTCCTTATATGTCGGCAATCCTTGATAGACTTCGTTCGGCAAAATATATTTCATCTTTGGATATAGAAAATGCCTACAGGCAAATTTCATTGACAGATGAATCAAGGGAGATAACTGTCTGTTCCCGGATGGGGGTTATTCCATTTCAAAAAGTTTGGTTTACACAACAGTCCCACCACGTTTCAGAGACTTATAGAAATGATACTTGGCCCTGAACTGGAACCATATGTCTTTAAGTATCTGGACGATATCATTGTGATTACATCGGACTTTGAGACTCACATTCGGGTACTGGCAGAAGTCCTTAAGCGTCTTCGTGCTGCTGGACTAACCTTGAATCGGGATAAATGTCATTAGGTTACGTAGTAAATAATAATGGATTATTAGTTGACCTAGAATAGGTATAATCAATTTTGCAAATCCCACATCTGCAATCAGTTAAAGAGATTTGTAGATTTTTGGGAATTGCTGGTTGGTACCGCAGATTTATTCCAAATTTTGCAACTCGAGTTGAACCACTGACAAAATTGACTCGTAAAAGCCAACAGTGGAATTGGTTTGCAAGAACAACAAAAGGCTTTTACCGATTTAAAAAGCTGTTTAGTTTCTGCCCCAATTTTAGCTGTACCGGATTGGAACAAACCATTTTATTCAATATTTGAAGTCATGTTGAAATTGATGTACCAAGATTTTGTTAAAAACCATAATAAAATATAAATTATGATCTCATAAATAACATATTAATTAGAACCATATAAATGTAAGTAAAATTGAATTACCTGTATTGTATAAATTAAAATCTGATCATAAAAAATAGAATGAATAATTCGAGAGATGAACTTAATATCTGATCAATAATTCTATTATTTAGCGGTGGTGATAATTTGGGCAAATTTTGATAATCGAAAAATATAAAATTATTAATAACAAAGTTAAAAATAAAATTTGCTAGAACAAATACCGCACTACCTACCCGAAGCGTCAACCCAATTATTAAAAAGTTTCGACATTTTTAGGAATGGTGTGTTTAACATTTCAACTAATCTGTTACATTGTGGATGATATATAGTTGTAGTTTTAGAATTTAAACCGACTAACTTAGATAATTCGTATCAAACGATTGGAAATAGCAGATTTAGGTACTCCGAAATGTGAAACCCAAATATTTAAAAATGCTTTAGTTGCTGAGATTAAAGAAACATCTGTTAAAGGAATTGCTTCTGACCTTCTAGTGAAATGGTATACAAACTAATATGTATCTAAAACTTTTGCAATTAGAAAGTGGCCCAATAAAATCAATATGAACTTGTTTGAAACTGAATTTTGGTAAATTAAAATTTGGAAAGGGACTTTTGGTGTGTTGTGTTGTTTTTTGTTGACAGCTAAGACATGATTTGTCATATCTATCTATATCTGATTTTATGCCCGGCTAAACGAAATGTTTAGCAACTAAATTGCGAGTTGCTTTAGTATCGGGATGTAAAAGTGAATTCAATTTATCAATAGTTACATTCCGTAATCGTTGTGGTATGATAGGACAAATCAAATTATATGAAGTATCGCAAAACAGTTGCGAAAAATTAGGAAGCAGTTTTATTCTAAAACTAATTTGTGTATGGATGAATTCAACATTGGATTTGTTTCATTGCGCAGTTGCTGGTGGAGTACATTATACGCTCTAATAGTTGCTGTGAGTTTGTTAAGTGATGTTGCTAGCGTGCAAACTGTATATATTCTCGTACAGCAGTATCCCAAGTACTCCAGGGTTATTTGGTCAAATGTGCATTTTTTGTGCTCCAGCTTTAGTTCGAACTTTTGCAACCTTTCAAACACCAGAGACAGGTGCAGCAGGTGTTCTTCGTCGTTTTGTCTGTAAGTGATTATATTATATAATTATTGCAAAGTCATGCAGGTAGCCTTGAAGAACTTGCCGTTGGAATGTTGTCTGAGCATTCTTCTGCTTAAACGACATTACCCGGAAGTGTAAGTAGCCACCGTCAGGTGTGCTGAAGGCTTTAAATTTCTTTGATTCCTTCAGCATAAAGATCTGCCAGTATCCAGTATTTTCCACTAGCACAATTGGGGCTACGTACAGGCTCGTAGAGCTTTCGATAATGCCCTGTTCTAACAGGTCCCGGCCTTTGATGATTTTCTTCTTTTGTACATTTACAAGTTATGGACTTGTAGTTATTGGTTCGCTGTGTGTTTGGCGAATTAAGTGTTCCATATTCTTTGGTGCACCGACGAACTTGTTTTTCTGCGATAATAACTTCAACTTTAACGTCCGGTCTCCGAAGTTTCTTTGATGTTTGCCGGGGAAGTTATTTGTTAATTCTGGTACAACTTCGTAGTTTTTGCAGAGTCGGTTCTGACCTCAATAAATTGTTTCTCGATTGTTCTTTCTCATGTGGACACATCGGCGAAAGTCAAATGTCCCTGAATGTGCGGTTACGAATGGATTTACCAAAGCGACTTCGTGTGGAAGTTTGTTGGATACGTAAATACTCTTCCATATAGGACGCATTTCCTAGTTGGAATGTGGCTAGACATATGCGACAGAAAGGTTTTAGCGGAGCGTCTATCATTATTGCCGAACTATTTTAAAACCGCTCGTCATTATAATCTACTCAGACGACCTGTTATGCCGGGTGACAACTGAAACAGGTACGCGTCTATATCTTTTTTATTTATGAATATTTTTAATCAAATTTTTATCGGTTAAAATACAACAGAAGACTACTTTGCTTCTAACATTTTGTAATTATTTTAAACAACATTTAAATGCAGTGGGATTATTGGGAAAAAATAACTTTGCCACATTATTCAAAATTGAGCGATTTGCGCGCTTTTATAAATGACATAATTAGTATTTTGTTGTAACTTTTTTTTTTCAAATGCAATTCTCTTGGTACCATGGTATCACGTAAAACTAGGTTTTTTGCTACCAAAAGACACAAAAAAATACTAGTTTTGAACAAGTATTAAAAAAATTATACATTTTTGTGACAGAATAAATTTAAAAAAAGAGGTGTTACCAAAAACTGCTGAAAATTAGTATTGATAAGTAAAACGAAGTAACAAATAAAAATTTGCTTGGTCTTCTATTTAAAATTACATTATTGATTTTATTTGCGGTTAAACCGGAAATGATATTTTTCAAATTTTTAGCGGTGAAGTAGGGTCTTTTGATGTATTTAACCCAAAATATTTTTATAAGAAAATATTAGTGAGTAAAAAACATATAGGCTCGTACCTGTTTCAGTTGTCACCTGGTATATAGGATGGGTAGTGTATTATGGTGCCGCACGTACCTACTTTTTGACGCGGTGCGTTACTTTACTGCTAAGTTAGCTCCTAAATTCATAAACGGAGAAGATTAGGTATAACATTTATAGAGTTATAATAGCCGATAATGGACTATTGTTTGCTAACATTCCATGTAAAAGATTTGAAGGCTCACTCTCCTGAAATGGAGTAATCTATCTCATTTGATTTCTTGGATATTCTTTGACGTGACTGGAGTAAACGTTATAATTGATTAAATGTTAAGTATAGGTTAGTAAGCTAGTTAGCTTTATGATTAGAATTATTAATAAATTAGACCCCTGTGAGTTAGTTACTTCCGTCTACAGTACCGGAAACAGTTTTTACTTTTTGGAAGTTGGTGGATGATTAGTAACATAAAAAATGCGACAACTTTTAAATACCCAGAAAGGAAAGGGATCTAGCGAAAAGAGGGAATTAAGACGGCTTTTTGTGTAGGAAAGACCGAGAAAAAAGGATGAGACTGAGCCATCGCCTTAGGCGGATCTGGGGCCAAAGCAAAATAGATATAGATTTAAAAAGAAGCACCAGTGTAATATAATGTAATAATATTAAAGCAGCTATAACTTAAATAAATAGGAACAATAATATTGTAGTCGAAGGTTTTTTTATTTGTTTGCTGTTCAATGTTTGTTCAACAAATGAAGTGGTGCCCTTACTGGGTATACTCATCCACCGACTGATACCCACTAACCCAGTAACGAACAAGCCGGAGCATCTGTCAACTTAATATAATAATAATATAATCAAGACATCGCCAAAATGTCAAAATCCTAAAAAGAGTTACGCAATGAAAAATAATGTATTAATGTCGTACATTAATGCTTAATTTTTTGGATATTCTTTAATATTGACATTAATAAACAGTCAACGAAAAATATATTTGATCTACAACTATTAAATAATGCGTAAATTATTTAATGGTTTTTAAAAATTACTGCTTTGAATGGAATATGTCAGTTTGATGGATGTAATAATATTATTCAATCGCAGATAAGCAGTGCGACTGCTTTACGCCCTGAGTTTAAAGCTATAGATGCTAGAAGGCTGTGTATCATTTACCGTGATTTGTCAATTACAATCTATGATTAAAATTTATCTTAGAATTGTCAAAAAAATATAATTTGTTTCTAGATAATATACGTAAAATGTCATTTTAGTTATAGATAATGTATAGTATTTAACTCGCATAATTAACCGACGAAGTGGCATATCCAGCACGGCCAATGTTGAATGTTTGGAAAAGTTAAGCAACGTTAGGCACGGTTAGCACTTGGATAGGTGACCGCATAGCCGGCCTACCGGTACCATTCGCTATTGGGAAACAATTACTGGCGAACTAGATATCGGAGGCAAATTTCTAGAATTACAAGTGTTAACTAGACACACACACACATACCTACATGAACACAGCTGAAGGACCTCGAGGTAGATGGCACAAATACTACTGACTATAGTAATATATAACAAAATGCAATTAAAAACATGTTAATAAATAAATTATATGGACAGGTAATTACAAAGATATACAAAACAATTAATAAGTGATAAAATGTACACAGGTATACAGCAAACAAATTAAAGTGGTCAGTTTTAAGCATTAAAAGTAAAAATAAATTATATTATTTAAGGATTAAAAGTAAAAATATATTTTATTTTTACTTAGCTCATCTTAATCCTTAAAACTAACCTACTTTAATTTGTCTGTTATACCTGTGTATATTTTATCATTTTTTAATTTTTTTGTATATTTTTGTAATTACTTGTTCATATAATCTATTTACTAGTCTCTTTTAAATTTGTTTATATACATGCATTTTCTCTCTAACTCAATTGATAATGACCGTCAAAAGTCGAAACTCGATTTGTTTTATTATTTTTAATTTTAATAAATTTTTGTGATAATATCATAATAATTCTTGTTTTATTTCTTAAAATGAAGTACCACATAGTAGAGATAGTAACCATTCTTAGATTATAATACAATTATTTAGGTTATAGTAAAATTGGAGTAAAACTTCATCGATTTTTTTATGTTATAAACACCAAATACAAAATTATAGTTGTATATTAATTATATTATTGACTATTCAATTCATGTGTCATTTTTCAAATATTAACCAATAAAATATCAGATATTTACTTTTGTAGCCTAGCAACTGCAAATATCAGCGAGTATTCCACTCGTAAAAATATAACTGGGTATTTCACTATTGGTAGCATCGAGTATTTTTTTAAATCAACTATTTGATTTGAGCTTGAATTAACAAACCGAACAGAACACATTTTTAAAGGGACAAAGTTTTCAGAATCTACATTACCGCGTTTGTTTTAAATTTATATCATTGATTTTTTTCATTGAATAGTCTGTTGAATACATTTCGTCAAAGATTGTAGAATATATTTATGGTTGTCACTCATAGTCATTACGCTTGCGAACACCATTTGTGGTGCGCACTCATGGTGTTCATTCGTAATACAACTATAAAAATATTGGAGAATTTTTGACTACTCGTATTATAAGTGACTATGCAATTCACCTATCATTTTTCAAATATTATTTAATAAAATAGCAGATAATTACTTTCGAAGCCTAGCAACAGCAAATTCTAGCGAGTATTCCACGCGTGAAAATATAACTGGGGATTCTACTAGTGGATGTAGCGAATATTTTTTGAAATCACTTATTTTATTTGAGCTTCATTGACCAAAACAAATAGAACACATTTTTAAAAGGTGAAAGTTTTCAGAATCGACTATAGCGTGTATTTTTTTCAATTTATATTATTGCTTTGGTTCATTGAATAGTGTGTTGAATACAATTTGTAGTCAAATATAGTAGAATATTTTTATGGTTGTATGGTTGTATCATTCGTGCTGCGCACTCATTGTATTCATAAAGCCAATGACCATTCGTGATGCAATTATAAAAACATTCGATAATTTTTGACTTCTCGTCGTATTATAACTGATAATTGATTAGAAAGCATAAAAAGTAAGAAAATGTAATTTATATGCACTACACCAAAGTAAATATAGATTGGAATATAATGTATAAGCAACACTAATATCAAATACATGTATATTTCCTAGTATTGGTTATTATTCTATGTTATGTATAATGATAATAATTAAATATTACCAAAAATATAAATGACCAAATTATCCACTCACACATGAAACCATGAAATACGTCCATTAGGATTAGAGCATATTCGTGCCGAAAATTGGAAGAGTAGAATCATGAAAATTACCTGTCCTAATTGTTACATAACTATCTAATATAAGTGAATTATTAATTAATGTATTGATTATTTTTATTAAATAATTTTGTTTATTATGGAAACGACAATGTAGTATTAATTTATTTCACATTCAAAAATAATTTCTTTTTCGAGTTACTTGGATTACATTAACTACAAGCCATATAATCGAGCTAATACTAAACCTCATTTAATTGAAATTATTTATATCGTTTCTGGTAACTGATTAATAATAATCAAATATATATATATATATATATATATATATATATATATATAAACAAATGACATATTAAACGAGTTCGTGCGCCTTCTGCTGGTATTGAAACCGGGTTCACTCAAGTTTCTATGCCACTTCAATTATAGGAAACGAATCAATAATTTAAAACCGATCAATATTATTAGTATCGTCTATTTTAATATTAGTATGGGCAAGAAACTGTTATTGTTTACTTATTTATTATTTATACACGTTAATTCAATTTGCATTATAGGTATATTTAGATAGCAGTGCTATAGAAGAAATAATGATTTTATCTTTTTATATTTTATAAAAACATATATGTACCATTATCATGATCTTATCTCAATAAAATGTAGTACATCACTAGTATAAAAATCTATATTATTAATATTGTTTATTTTAATATTAGTAAGGGCAAGAAACTGTTATTGTTTACTTATTTATTATTTATACAGGTTAATTCAATTTGTATTATATATTTAGATCGCAGTTATAAGAGAAGAAATGCTGATATTAACTTTTTATATTTCATAAAAACATAAGTAAAATTATCATGAATTTTATCTCAATAAAATGTAGTACATTACTAATATAAAAGGAAAAACAACTGAAAAAATAATTTAAAAAATGTGATGGCCTTTACTATGTGCTCGTGCATTGTAAATAAAACGAGTGAAATCATGATTCTGGAATCTATATGATTGCCCAAACATATAGATAGGACAAACGGGTCGTTCTTTTGTGGATAGAATTAAGGCAGTTGAACGATTTTTCAAAAATAAAAATAATAACCATAATAGAATATGCTTTAATCTGAAATGCCAATAAATTTATACATTTTTTAAATATAAAGTTCCAGACGAAGACATTTTTATATTAGATCACCTTACATCTGCTTTTCTCATGCGTGGTTTATTGTTTCACGGAATAATTTAATAACATTATTTATATGTAGGAATGAGAATTTATATGAAAAGAACTTTTTCTTTAAGCGTTTTAAAATTGATCTATATTAGTACTAAGGCAGGCGTTGAAACCCGCCATTTTATTACAGTACAATTATTTTTAGTTTTGTTACTAGTAACGAAATATTTAAGTACACAAAAATGTCACTAATAGCGTCAAAAATGTAGGGTATTATAAAAGAAAAATGCTCGGCGGTCTTAAGGAGAGTTCCCCTCAAGTTATTTCAATGATGATTCTCAAATAAACCTCGGCCGCAGAGCGATGTAATACTTCACTTCATTAGTTCACAGTAGCGCCACTAAAAAGTCTGTTCCGGACGGACGAATATTTTCTTACCGCCCCCCCCCCCTTTTTTGAATCTCTCGACCTTTTCAAGCATTTTAAGATATTTAAGCAAAACAAAATTTTCGGCTATGGCGATGATTACCAAAGTTCCCTTATTCCTTCTCCGAAGGATTGTGGGAAACTAAAATGTTATCTTCCAGGTTATAATAATGTTATAATTCATTATTATTATTCAGTCGCCTCGGCAGCAAATTGTGTTAAACATTAAATGACGTTGTACAACCAATTCTATTATCAATCATGACCGAAAGAAGACTGGCGAACTGAGAGCGGCATTAATGGCCGCCACAAACCCGCAAAAAATCTAGATTTCCACTTCATACTGCAACGATTTTATCGTAACGTTTTTTTAAAGTAATTTTAGGTTGGTGCTTTATTGGCGGTAATTTCGAACGGTTTTGTAATTTTCTAGGGTATATTGTTTTTGCTTGGATTTTACTAGCTGTATTATATAATAAATTTAAAAATCTGTTTTATGGAACAAATTAATAATGAGGTTGTTCGAATTTTTTGCGGATTCATGGCGGCCAAAAAATTCCGCAATTTTGCCGTAGTCTGAACAGAGCTTTACACGTTTAATCTGACATCATTTTGGCATTAGTTTCCAGCTTTGGTTTCCCGTCTCTAACACACTGACAGCACATTGATTAATATTTTCAAACGTCACAGCTTTGTTGATTGGATTTTTATTTAAAAATATCATTTATTGAGATATAATAGTATTTGTTAGATTTTACCTAACTGGCCATTGACCTCGAGGTCCTGCGGCCGTGTTTATGTAAGTACGTGTGTTTTGAGTTAAAGCCTGTTACTTTAGAAATTTGCCTCCGATATCTACAGTGGCGTTCTTTCACAATGAACAATTGTACCGGTAGGCAAGACTATGCCTACCCATACAAGTGCTAACCAGGCCTAACGTTGCTTGTCTTTCAAACATTCGACATCTTCAGTATTAGATATGCTACCCCGATGCCGCGACTGTTCAATTGAGATATATTGTTTTTCAAATGTCAAGTATAATGCATTTTTTTCTCAAAAACATCGTTAAGGAAACTTATTAATATATGTACATAAAAAATAGCTTTTTTAAATTCCGAGAGATAAAGTATATAATTAAAAAAATAAAAATTATTACAAAAAGTGGCATTTTATTGGAATCAATCAACGTGTTTGAATGTTTTTAAAAAAATTATAAATTACAAATTTCACCGAATTATACTTTAGTTTACGTACGTATGCATATCTTCTTCTTCTTCTTCGTTATCTCTCTTTCCAGAGAGGTCGTGATTATGGTTTACTCTTTTGCTGTTGTTCTTCGTACAATATCCCGCCATCTTTCCCTGTTCCTGGATTCTC